>VZRH01003846.1:407864-468876 GCA_013397555.1 Urocynchramus pylzowi | reverse complement strand
AACCCTGACTGCAGTCAGGAGTGAGAGGATGAGTAAAGAAGTAAGAATTTTAACAGATTAAAAAACCCCAAATAAACACCCTCAAAAACACTCAGTCCACATTTTAATCTTTTTGTAAGAACACCTGTGGGAAATAAAAACTGCAGCTAAAAGGAGAAAACATTTAATAATGGAAATAATTGTCTCTTGAAAAAATGAAAAACCCAATATGATGAACAGGTAAAAAGTCCACAGAATTATAGTATCAAGAAATAATCTCATATCACAATGTAACAAGGATATTTCTTGATTATAATTAAAATGAGTTTGAAAAATGCCATATAGAGATACTAACTAATCAAAAATGTGGTCTACAGGCATGTATTTTACCAATGAAGTAAAAAACTGGGGGTATTTTGGGACCTGAATCATAAAAGAAAAGCTGACTGGGAAATGATAGAAGTAATACAAGAACATAGCAGTGTCCATAACTATTTAATTGTAAGAAACAGTTTCCAGCCAAACCTAACAGTCAATTCTGTATCTGGAGTAAAAAANACTAGCCAATGAGGAATACCAAGTCTTTTGTCATGTAAAAATAGAAATGTCATGTAAAAATAGAAATGTCATGCCACTTCAAGACCTGCCACAAATCATGTTTGCCTCCAGTCCAGATGAGGCTGAAGGTGACTTAATGCAGAAAATAAGAACAGTGTTCCGTGATTCTGTGTTAGCTCAATATTTTCCCATTATTAATTATATCATCAAATAAAATATTTAGCTACTAATAAACTAAACTAATACTCCTAATTATTACAATTTATCTGCATATAATTAAGTGGTATAGCCAACGTTTTACACAGATATTAGTAGTTGCATGCAAGTAGTTATTGTAAGTGGATTGAAATATGTATGACCTGACATAAATATTTACTGTAGAGAAAGACTGTTTCTGAAAGCAGGGGTACCAAATATAGGCATAATATAATAAGAAAGACAGCACATGGTATACAGGAGACCTCAGGCTATAGAAAAAAAAATTACCAAATATCAATTACTGATATTAGAAGAAATTCAGGCTTGCAGTTCATGTAAGTCATTGAACATATGATAAATTCAGATGTGGTGAGAACCTCAGAAGACAAAAGCAAGGCATAGATTTTACTAGCAAACATAAAAAGTAAAGACAAGCATGTCCTGTGTTAAGGAGAAAGAAAATATAAATGTAAATTACGTCCTCATTTCTTGGCAAAGAATAGATGCTACATTTCAATACTACATCAGATATACTCATCAGAGATACTCATCAATACTACATTTCTCTTAGCAAAGAACTTGGGACAGAATAAACATGCTCTGAATCCCCTCCCAAACTGAATCCAAAGACCTCTGAGCAAGAAAAACATAATATAATATCAAGGAAATTGATAGATAATTGAAAGCTTGTATCAGTTTAACCTGTATGTAATTTGAACAATTGTTACTATTACTATAACTAAACTAATAATATGTCTTTGGCTAGAATGTTAAGATTTACTTCTAATTAAGACTTTAATTAGATTTGCGTGAATTACTAATTTGGAAAATAAGGTGCAGACCTCATGGCCCCCAAAATTTTTAAGTATAACAGTTGACAGATATGACACAGCATTTATGGAATGTCCTGTTCCTTGAGCACCTGGTGCTGTCCCACATTGTACTAAACATCTATGCATAAATAATTGGACATTTTCTTATCATAAGTCCTTTTGGTGCCAACCATTACTCATCAGACCTACAATTACCAGGAGCCATTTATTTCATGTTAATTTTCAATTTAATTCCTTCACTGTTAAATTAATTTATATTTGTCATTTGCCATTTTACTATTCTGGTTCTTATTTCTTGTTTATTCTCAAAGATCACTCGATGTCATAGCACTATTCTTATAAGCAAACTTTTGTTTGCCATTTCCCACTTTGAAAAATGTGACTTTGAAGGCTCAATGAAACTACTATTTGCACAGAAAAATTAGCATGCTAACTTTAGATATCTAAAATACAACTAATTCTAGGTTCCCTGCATAACTAGGAAAGAGAACTATATCAGGTGAAAACTGATTGGGTTACCAAGGTGAAATATTTATATTAGAGTGAAATGGAGTTTTCTATAAGTCCCTTTTTCTGCCTTTAAAGGCAGCATAGATGGCTAATTGATGTCTCCTTTAGTCAAACAAATTACACACAACTGATATCCTTAAGTTTGAGTATAATCTTAGTATGTTTTAACTGATTTTGTACAAGAAACAACATAATTTCTACATATTTCATTTGTTGTGGGGATTTCTTTTATTACTGGATTTTTTTATTTTTAGCAGCAATGATGAAGAATAAAACCAATACTGTCACCAGGACAGTAACTGAAGGACATGGAAAGCTGGTATTTAAAGAAGATAATGGCTCACAACTTCTAGGTATTATTTCTGGTTTTTGGATGGATTGGCAATAATGCTAAGCAAGTACATTAGCACCAGACTGCAACCTTACAACTGTACAGCTCTGAATAAGAATCAAAATTAGGAAAAAATTTATGTGAAAATGAATGGACAAGAAAATGTCTCAGATACTGGAGGAGCTAACTCCAGTAGTGTTCTGGAATCAGAAAAATTGCTCCTGCATTTTTCTCTTAAATACATGTTCATAACTCATACAACCATGTTTAACCTTTATTGTTAATTTCTCTTCAGTTTTAAAAGGATCTATAAGAGATTGAAGTACATTTCAGACAAGGCCAAACTAAGAACTGGTTTGTTCTCAGCTCATTTCTGTTGGGATAAAGTATGTAATCAATAATGTCTCATTTTATTTTACATTGATATATATACACACACATATAAATATACCATTTTGTCCCACAATGCACTGTGAATAGAAAGAGCTATTTCTTGCTTAGATTATCCCTCATTTCTCTCAAAATAGTGCATGCAAAGGATCATTGTCTTTGCTTCTACCAATAAACATAATTGCTTGTTCTGGTTTCAAGTGTTTTTTCTTTTCCCATCTCACTGTTTCTGTCACAAAGAGATATGTCTACATTCACACATGGTTTCATGAGAACTGGTTTTGTCCAAATTTTTGCTTGGTACTTACCTTAGGACCTTATACAGTGGAAGAATGTTTTCCTTTCCCCCCCCACCATTTTGCAATTCATGAAAATATTCCTTTTATTCATCCCCAAAGCTGCCATTAAATGACTCATTAACTTGATCAACTCACTTGACTTATCCTATTCATTGACACTCTCCATTAGGCATTCCATTTCATCAGATCATAATGAAACATAAAGGATAATATTTAGACAAAATATTTAAACAAAATATATGGAGAAGAGTGGTACATGTCAGTGATTAGATGTATAATTTGTTTTTTCTTATTAACAACTGATTTGGTTTTCTACCTCACTTAAGCTCCAAGTAGTAACTCAAAACCACTGATATAAGATGTGCTGTCTGTGGATATATTTTTACTTCATCAGTGATCAAAGTGTCTTCTGCTGCCCTTCCTTTCACTGCTCTATGCATATATACCAACAAAAGCTTTGTCAACTAAGCTTACATAGATCTCTAGGCAAAATGATGCCTGAGTTTTCTGTGTTATGTTTATTCTCTGGAGCACATTCTAAACTTTTTTGCTATTTCATTCTGTATTTAGAGCAGCTTTACCAATGATCTCTTCAGAACTACCAACTTTCATAATGTCTGGAGGTTTCAGCAACTGTGTAAAAAACCCCTTCTAAGTGCTCCAGGAAGCAGTTTTGTTAATACAGTATTTGGCAATTTATTCTGAATCAATACTCAAATATTTCTTAGTGTGGTACTCCAGCTTTTTAACATTGTAATTATTTTAAGTGTCAAGTAAAAACAAGCTGCAGAGAAGTAACAGCCATTAATTTTCCAATAACATTTTTTGCTATGACTTAATCTTTTTGACTTAATAGATATAAATGAAATTGCTTTGGTTGTTTGTCTTGATTTGCATTTTTTTATGCAACAGTTCTGTATAGCTTCAAGAAGAAAAATTTACTTTCAGTTCTAAGTTGTTGGGACAGACTGTTTTGAAAAGACTGTTAACAACATATTTAAGCAACTAGTCATTTGCTTTCTACTTGATTGGGTGTATGCCTTTAGCTTGCTAAAAAACCACTCTTACTACAAGACTTGAAAGATGAACTGCACAGAGTAATGAAATCACATTTGGAAAAGTGTTCCAAAATTCTGAAATCAAATATATATTTATGGCAGCCATTATCAAGGTCAGGTTGGATGAGGCTTTGAGCAACCTTGTCTAGGGAAAGGTGTCCCTGGCCATGACAGGGGGGCTGGAACTAAATGATTTTAAAGCTCCTTTAAACCAAAACCCTGCTATGATTTTGTGATTCCATGATATATAGTGATAATCCCTTCCCTGCTCAAATAGGCAAATAAAGTATCAGTTCACAAGCATTCGTGCTCATTCCCCAAAATAACATGGCCAATTGAAGGGAAAACGTTATTCTGTTTAAAGCCCAGCTGTCATAGCCAATATGAGTTTAGTACAACACAACATACATGAGTCACATATTTGCATGCATATTGCATGAAGCTATGCACAAGCAATAAAAAATGTTTTGAGGAGATATATAAAGTTTTCTAGAGATGAATAGTCAGATTAAATTAGTTTACCTTCAGATAGTGTAACTGGAAGAAGGTATCACATAGTGTTAACTCATTTTGAGACCAGCCAAAGGTATGACTATGTCTATCTGTAAAACTAAAATGTAAAAGACACCAGATCTTTTAACAATGACATTTATTACCCATGTTTGGAATTACCTATCCTGAAATCATGTTTCCTCAGTTGCATCCTGATCCTAACTCCCAGGTCAATTCCCTCAGAAAATGCTTGTCATAGATGACAAACATACACTTGTATTTTACTGATTTCAAGGATGTTTATAAATGGATCACCCACTAAAACAGCTATTGAACAATTTTTGAAGACACTATAAATCAAGGGGAAGGAACGGTGACATAAACGCTTAGATGTGTAGTCGGATCAAATCAAGATCAATTTTTTCCTTATTCTTCCATTTACTTCCCAGCTATCATATCTGCTTTTGGTATATTCCTTCTGAAGTTGCTATTTCAGCAATTTCCATTTATTTATTCAGACATCATTCTTAGACTGTGGTTCTTCCAATGTCAAAAAATAAAATATTTCTAGCTGTTTTTCTCCACAGAGTTTAAAAGCAAACTGATATTGAATAGTAAAGTATTTTAAAAAATCCAACTAAACCTCATTGGCTTTCCATTTCTGCAATCACAGGGGTAATTTCTTGAAAGCAGTTCTCTCCATCTTTACTGTAAACCTCAAATCACACTGCAGCATTGTTGTTTACATTTGGCATAGAGCAATTTGAAAGACTCATCTTTTTAAATGTCACACAGTGACAGGAAAGACCAGCACAAGACTGATAGCCTTAGGAACCAGTTCCAAAAGTAAATCCATCTTCTCTGTATCCTTTTCTTTCTTTGTTTAAGTGTTAGCAGCACAGCTGCATACTTAGAAAATTTGCATATCTAATTATTCTTTGTTTCCAAGAAAGAAAAGCTGTAAAATAAGTTATAGACTTTGTCCCCACTCAGCATGAACAATAAAGCTTAAAGATCTGTGAGATCTGACTGCCTTAATTTCTTGTTTCTTTTATTTTATAAAAGGAAAATTAGAGACTATTAAGAAATAGAAAAGGTACTATTTTCAAGTAAAGAAAGCCAGACATAAGTGCATGTAACTGGTTGTGGTTCCACATGGCTGATTTAAGGAAAAATGTGAAAGTGAAAACAATTCAGTCTAATTTTTTATCCACTATCAAATGGAGTGCATCTGCTGAAACCACATGCACAATAATATCAATGCAGATTAAAACTCAAAAACTGTAACTAGTAACTGTTTTCAGAATAAATTACAGAATGGAATAGTTTTAAAGAAGAATTTGAGATAGAAAATGAAGATTAGAACAGCACTGTCCTGTAATTCTGGATTTTATACTCTGGGTAATCACTTAACATTTAGTAAAACATCAGCATTCCTACATGCTGTGCAGCCCAGTTTTACATCTGTCAAATCCCTGCATGTATTCATGATCTCCTCAATATTAGTGAGCTATGAAAATGCAAATTTTGGAAGCAATACTTTCTGTAGGGCAGAAGGAGAACTAGCAAAGCACATTTTGGAAATGAGTTCAGTATTAGAAGTCCAAGAGCTCTTACCATCAGTGTGGCAGGAAAAAAAATCAAAAACCAAAACTACAGGTAAAATGAAAGAAAAATTAAAATGTGCAAAAATTGGGGTGCAAAAATTGGGGTACAAAAATTGTGTAAAGGGTTAGATCAAGTTCCCTTGAACTCAAGATTAAAAGACTAAATGGAACACAAATTTCAGGGATAGTTTGAAAGCATACTTCCAGCATCTGTCATTATGTGATCATTACATTTTATTATTTCTTAAAATTTTCTTTGCATGCAATAGCCAATGGAAGCGGAAGAACTTAAGATGATACGCATTTTTATACATTGTGTGTTGGCTTGTTATGCCTGCCAATTTTCTTTTCTTCATATTTACAAGTAGAATAAAATAAAACTACAAAACAAAACGTCTCCCACCAAAACTCTCTGGTATTTTCTGCACAGACTGAGAGAAATACTCTATGATGCTTGCTCAGTTTAGAATTCAACATGTTTTGCAGTAGTGAAGTCTGGGTACCAGGGCAGGAATGGCAATGGTGACTGGAGTCAGCTGAATGCCTGGCAATTACCAGGTAAATCCATAGGAGATCTGAAGACAAGATGGGAATTCAAATCATCGTGGCAGTGCTGAGATCAGCAAGAAATAAGGCCCAAACACAGCACACCCCTGATGTAGCTCAGGCAAGGACTGAGCCTAAATGTAATGTGTAGATCAATAGGCAGAATTTTCATGAACAGGGGCCCAGGTGAAGCATTTGACAGCTCTTTGGCAGTATATGACTTTCTACTTTTCATTTCTCTTTCTGGAAATTTTTTCTGTATTTATAGATGTCTGGTACAAGGTCACATGACTGCACTATGTCATAGCTGGCTTTTGAAACAAGCTGCTCAACCTTGGGGAAAAAGTTGCAAAGAATTGTGGAAAAACCCAGTTACAAGCTGATCAGGTCAGCTAAAGCCTCTTGATACACTCAAGACTCTGACAGAAAAATTCTCTACTATCTAAAACCGAGAGGGTTGTGTATTTTATCTCATTGCTTCAATTGGCTCCTTAGCCAAATATGAGAGAAAAATCTACTGATGTTTTTATTTAATGAGCAATTTCAGAGAATTTTAGCCTCAAAAAAATTAATTCAAATTTGATTCTAGGATTCCTCATTTACCTAGTTTCTTTAGACTTGCCATTATTTTGGTAGCTGGACATTCAGCACTGGTATATTTCTCCAGGAAGAAGCTTTTTTTTCATATTTTTCACCTGATTCTTAGGTTACCTCATTATTCCCATCTTAATCTCTATGTCTCTTAATCTCTGTGATGAAGGGCCTGCATCATTACCAAGGCTCAGAGGTACACTCTCTTCTGCCTTGAGTCTGTCATTCACTGCACAACCAATACACAATGTGCATACACTAGAAAATTTAACTTCTGGATTATTGAGACATTCTCATTTAGCTGTCAGCAGAAGACTTGTGGAGAAGTCCTTTTCAGTTTTAGGATTTCCACAGAAAATTGTATGCCAGTCTTGTCTAACATCAGGATTAGTCACATATTTGTTTTCTAAACTAAAATTCTGTCAATGCCAAAAATTGCTTAATGCCAGTGATCAAAACTGTTCAATACACTGGAAACAAGCACAGTTTGTATTTTAATGTAACCAATCAATCTCTGTGAACAGAATATCTTGAACAATTAACTACACAAATTGCATAGCAATAAGGATCAGATTCAAAGACAAGTACTGTTTTCATATGTATAACTTGTGTTTGAAAATAAATGATAGATTTATAAGACTTCCACTGCAATTACACACAGCTGAGCTCTGCATGTATCTGAAAGCTAAGGATGAAAGCCATGATTGGTGTGGAGTGTCCAGAGATCAAAGATGGCTCTAACACTCATGTCCCTGAAGAAATCAAGCCAAGTTGGACTAACAGTCAGGCTGCTTGTTGTATTGCTTATCCTTAGAGGTTTACAAAATTTTACTCTGTAACCATTAACAATAATTCACTGAAAACTGTTTTCAATAAAGCGGTTCATGTGGTCTGCTCCAGAGCTTCTCAAAGTCCTTGACCAACAAGCCGTTGAATATAAATAAAAGGAGTTATAACCCTTCTCTAGAATTCCCTCTCAGAGAAAATATAAGATTCAAAATGTGGTCGAATACATATACCATTAATTTTAGAAGGACAAGGGTTAATTTGAATGGAAGCTTAATATTCATGTCTAAGTATATGACTGTTTCTGTCATGAAAGCACCCAGAAAAAAATATATTCATCCCAAAAAAGTAATGTTTTCATGCCCAGCTTTAATGGAACATTTGAAGCCATGGTAAAGGTATTAAAAAGATAAAAAAAACATATAATTAAGAAGGCAGGGTACCCCTGCATTCATTGCTTATCTGTCAGTGAAACACATAGGTCATTCATCAACCACTACATGCCTATCCCATTTCTAGAAGGACTCTCTTATTGCTGTAAAGAGATGCAGCAAATACATATACATGCTTATTTTTGGGGTTTTTTCCTAACTCATCTCTTTCATTTAATCATGACTGAAAAGTTCTGGGGGCAATAAATCTGATTTCTCAGGATTCTTTCTGAAAGGACAAGTTCTGCAAAATGGCCATTTACAGTACTCTGTAGTCCTATCAAAGAGTTCTTCAAGCACTGAACTTCCCAAAGGGTGTACACATAGACAAATTTTTACCTTACATCTGTAATACCCCCTATCTTGTAATATCATGATATTCACACACACACTGCATACTGCAAGGAGATGGAGAAAAAAAAATGGACAAATTTTGTGGTTTTCTGTTTAAAGAACAGTCACAAAAAATGTGTGAATAAAATGTGACTGAATAAATGAAGTCTGAGTAATTAAAATGCCTACTGACCATGGGTAGTTAATATATTTTCAATGTACTAATAACACCAAATAAATGAACCATATGTTAAATGAAGCCATCTGTGTTAGTAAATACTTCAATATAAGATGCTAAATATAATTAGAAAATTTATCCTGTCCCTTTTATTAGCAAAGGAAATTTGGGGAAGTAAATGATGGTATTTGGAAATTTAAAAGTCAAATATTGGAAATACAGCTGGTAGACTTTAATGAAGGAATGAAAAAACTTCATTGCTGTCTACAGCTGTCGAAAAATCAGGAGATTTGTTATGCAGAGGGGTTTAATCTGCTGGGGCTTACATCTCCTAAATTCTACTCTGAGATTCAGATGTGAACAAAAATCTCAGAATAAAATTAATTCAAAACCATTGAGCTTGAATGCATGAGTTTTTGCATAGGTAACACTGTTTAAAACTTAGAAGTCACAAAGCATTTCTGCATTGTGTAATAGTTACGTGAAAGCATACAAATGCTGACCTTGGTGTTGTGTTGGATTTCAATGTGTCCCTGAGGCAAGAAAGACTGATCCACACTGGGACAAACTCAGAAGAAGGCTTCTGGGATGCTTGTGATAGTAGCACTTGTTGTGTTAGGGGAGCGTGAGGGAACAGGACTTGGTTAGCCTGGAGAAGAGACAAATTTTGGGGGAATCTAACAGCAGGAAGGTCTCGCATCAAAGAGACAGAGGCAGGTCTTTCACAGCAGTGTGTAGTTGGAGTATGAGAGATAATGGGCCTAAGCTGGCACAAAACAGACTTGGATCTGAAAGCTTTTCCCACCTGAGGAGTGCCTAGTGGTGGGAGATGATGCCTTAAGAAATTATGCTGTCTTTGTCCTTGGAGGAAGGACACCTGGGTGGACAAAGCCCAACCTGATCTGACCTCACAACTGCCCCTGTCTAGAGCAGAGTTAGAAAAGTTCTGAAGTTCCTTACCCCCTAAATTATTCTACAGCCCTATGGCTTCAAAGCACTACAGTTTCTCAGCAAATTTCTGTGAAAACAGAAAGATTTTAAATGTCTTTTGTCAGTACTTGACTCAGGTGTAGAATGATGTAATCTTTGGCAGGTAAACCAGTAGCCTGGACAGGAGCAGACTGTACATCTTTGCATGCTAATATTTCAACTTTAAAGGTCACTACACTAGGATAAACTGAATTGAAAAAAAGGAATCATGCCTGTTTATTTCCAACAGCCTTACAGAAACCTGGGAGAACTAGCTTGGATGTATTTACATTTAAACAACATACCAGTAAGGCCCCTCCCTAGTAATTATGTTAATATTCCAAGGAAGGTTGATGGACTTACAGAGGCCTCAACTATAAATACAGTGCTATATATTCAATGCAAGTATATGGCCAGGTAGAGAACAGATAGTATCACTGATGGATTTATTCTGTCAAGTGTGTGCCTGTTGTCATCAAATCTCGCACTACTACGAGATTTTCTTCAAGCTGATAACATCACTTCTCAATATAACCCTGATAATTCAATCTGTTCAAGAACACTAATCCAAAAGAAACTCGGAATTGTCAGTCGTGACATCCATGGAATGAATTCTCTGCCAGAACCCAGCTTTAATTTCGCGCTTAGAAGAGACTCTTCCCAAAAAAAATGAAATTGCTGTCAAGTTTCTAGGATCTGAGCACATGATATTTTCTGGAAATTTCTTTAAAAAACACACAAAAAACACCCTCCAGAAAATGAAGTTATTCGGTAAGTGAAATGACAAAAAGAAAATGTTAAAAAAAAATCCAGTATATTTTTGTGGTATAGACAACGAAATGCTTCAGTAAGGAGCTGAATTTTATCCATATTTCTACCATGGATACTTACATAATTTCTTATGCTCAAAATATTTCCTGCACAAAAGTGGAACACGCTTGATTAGGGAAGGCAAAACTTTACTATTGATTAAAATTTTAGTAGTTGAATTGTTCAAATTATTAGTTTGTTAATAACAAAGTTAAAACTCTTTCATAGAATAGTATCTTCATGCCATCTGTCCCTTTCCTGATGTTATGCTCAAAATTCCAGCTTTTCGTGAGGTCATAAGGGTGACCTCAAGGTCTTCTGTTGATTTCAGTCAGAAGGACAAAGTCAGGCATTAGAATCCTGTAGTTTTTGGCAGGTGGTGTTCATGAGAGGAGCTTCTTCTGCCTCTGCATCAGAGAGGGATGTTGGTTTCTTTCTCCTCAGTTTTGAGGCTGCAGGTGTTTATTTTAATGTTATCTGAAAACAGTACATATCACTTCATGGTTTCCAAATATTTTTTTTTTTTCACACTCTCATTTCTAAAACTGGTTTTACCCAAGCAACACCAAGTTGCACTTCTTTAGCCTGGGACCTCTGATACTTTCCCTGTATTTCTGTTCTTCCATTCTACATTTTATTCTGGAGTCGTGGGCAGCTCAGCAAACAGAAAATATCTACTTGGTTTTTTCATAAACTAAAATAAATTTTAAAAATACTTACCTGAGTGCTAGAAATTTGTAATTACAGCTAAACAAGCTCAAACTAACTCATATCAGGGTACATCCAGACAATTCTGCCCTTGTACTGTAAAGTGAGTGCAAACACTGCGTCCTCCTACTGGGCTATCTGCCCACTAATTCTAAGCACATGGTTAATCCCACTATGCTAGGAGGAAGCCATAAAATGACTAGATGCCATTTTCCAAACAATAAAATAAATACATGATTTTCAATAGTATCTGTACCCATATGTACCCAAGATTAAATATGCCTATCCTCTTCAAACAAAAAACAGATATATAATTCAGTTATTTTGAAATGTTAGTCATCTAAATTTGAGCACACATTATTGACAGCAGACATTTTCTACTGAGTCCAAGTGGGATTAAATTAATTTTCTCTATAGAAGCCAATATGGGTGTGTGTTTTGGATGTGTGACTAAAACAGGGTTCATGAACCATTGTTACTGTTGCTGAACAGTGCTTACACAGCATGAAATTCATATTTTTCCCCACTCTGCCCACTATGAGTGGGCTGGGGACACACAGTGAGTTAGGAGGAAACACAACTGGGACAGCAGACCCCAAATAACCAAAGAGATGTTCCATACCACATGAGAAGTAAAACTGGGTGTGTAATGGGAGTTGTGATCCAAGCTAGCTGTTGCTGGGAGACTGGCTGGGCATCAGTCTGCTGGTGGGAGGTGGTGAGGTTATGTTTAATCTTTGAATCACTTGATGTTTTTTATCCTTTCCCTTAACTTATTAAACTGTGTTTATCTCAACAACGTATTCTCACTTTTTCCTGATTCTGTCTCCCACTCCACTGAGGGTAGGGAACTGAGCAACTGGGCAGTAAGTTATCTTCCATATAGAGACAACTTAGCATTTGATGTTTTGTTTTGTTTTTTAATACAGTTTTGTATGTGAGAGCCAATGTGCTCTTCTATGTGCATTTACATAATTACATAACTATAAATCACTAAACATTATTGCCACTAAATTGCAGGGCTTGACATTAATAAGTTATCCAATTAATTAAGTGACTCAATTTAATAGGTCTCCACAATGTATTGTCTGAATAGAAAAAAAAATGGTGATTTCACTTCCTCATTCTTGTTCATTGGTTTGTTTACTAAAAAATTCCATTTTATTTACCTGTAGTAGACTTAGTTTAATCAAACTGAAAACTAATCTTGTGAGTAATTCCATTGCAGTGTCTGTTAGTTGGAACTCTATTTACATGATATCATACTAATTTCCTCTGAAATGTGTAATAGACATAGAGCAGTATAATTTAGCTTGACCAAAGTACTACGAATGTATTCATCTCCTAAGACTCTCCTCAAGGGGAGTTTTCCTTTTGCCACTATTAAGATCCAGTTATTCAAATTATTAGAAAGATGCTTCTGCCCAAACTAAGATGCAAACAAGACCATATGTCGAAGTCAATAGTATGGAGTTTTATTTAACAGTAAATGTGAGGTAGAGAGATAGAAAGAAATAGGAAAAAACCCAGAAGGAATAGGAGCAGAAACATATACAGTTGCCACCCATTGGATCACATGACAAGACTTGTCTTCTGCAATTTCAGTGTCTGTTGATGAAAGTGATGGCTACAGATCTATCAAAGGTGCAAGAAACCCACAAAAGATAAGTTCAGTGTTCTATATGCTCTCAGTTTCAGGTGGAAACACCCAGGTAACTCCCCGGGGGCGGGGAGTTTCACATGGACTGATGTAATGATGTGGATGACACAGCTGCCTCTCATCTCAGCACAGCTGAGTCAACTCTGCCCCATCAGAAGGGATGAATACCTTTAGACCAGCTGTGAATGTCCCAGTACTTTCCCAGAGGTGAGTTTTCACAGCTGAGCCATTGTGTAATGGAGGACATTGGCAGGATAAAAAAAAAGTCCCAGAATTTGCCTCTTATCAGCCTCTTCCTTCATCTTGTTCAACACCCAGCTTTATCTTCCTGTGATGGGTGTGCACACCCTCTGCACCTGGGCACTTCAGTAGATTGTTTGAGTCATTAATCAGTCCAGTAACTCACAGCCATCTGAAATTATTTTTCCTGTCGTACAAAATAAAATTATGTGGCATCTATAACACTATTATTCTAAACAAAAGGAAATCAGCAAAGAGTTCAAAAGTTTTCCCTTTCAGGAAAACAAAAGAGTCAAACTGATCTCACTCTTTTCATATTTTGGGGCAAACTGATAGGTTTAAGCAACTCCATTCTTAAAACACTTAAAATTCTTAAAATTACACTTCCACTTTATAGAATTATCCGGTGCTAAAAACAGCATACAAGGAATATTTAAGAGGCCTGTGATATACTTGCAATAGGATTCAAAATAAGCAATATCATCAGGGTTTGATGAGATGTTAGTCTTGATAATGTTTAGATTGCACAAAGGAAATATTTTTATTGATTTATTTGCTGCTTTAAGTGCTTGAGAAAGAGACATATTAGAAATTAGGATGCATGGCTCAGTCTATAAGTCTCAGGAATAAAGTTTTGCAATGTAGTAGGAAAATGATAAGATTTCTTCTGAGATTGACATAAAGAGGGGAAAAATTTAGATATAACTAATTTCAGAAATGTGGCTACTTTATTTATTTCTAAACCAAATTTTTATTAGAAAATTTTCACAACTCTTGAGGTCCAGTGAAAATAGGAAGTATCCCACAGATGCAAAAAGAAGGAACATGACATCATTAGAGATTCTGTTCTGCATTTGCCACTGTTTCCTTTTGGCAGCTGTTATCACTTTCTTGTTCTGTGACACTGAAAAGCATCTTTACCTACAATTTAATGTAATTTCTTCTTCCACTCTTGTAGTGCAGATTGCTTAGGTAAAACTTGAAATAAACCTTGTTATGTTTCTTTGTTGTGATTTTTTAAATTTTAATTTTTCTTTTTTTATGAGATAGATGACAAGACTTTTTACCAAGGTCAGTAGTGACAGCAAAAGGGTCAACAGTTTTATACCAAGAGAGGGCAGGTTTAGATTAGATATTAGGAGGAAATTCTTCCTTATGATGGTGGTGAGGTCCTTGAAAATGTTGCCCTAAGAAGTCGTGGATGCCCCATCACTGGAACTGTTTAAGGTCAGGTTGGATGCATCTTCAAGCAACATGATCTCACTGAATATGTCTCTGCCCATCACTGGGGAAAATGGACCAGATAGTGGGGGATTAGTATGGGGATTTTGTTAGAATAACTCCTTGTTTCACTAAAATAGTCCAAATTATATAAAAAGAAGGAGCCATATTTTATTATTATAGTTACAACTTCAAACCACTATAATATACAAGTTCCAGCCATCTTGTTTACTATTTCTCCAGCGACTCTCAGGAAGTGCTGTCAGATCTGTCAACAACATTCACTCAGTAGAGCAGGAACGTATAAATATACACATATGTTCCTGAAGGCTTCAACTCTCTATTTGCTGATTGTAAGCATTATTTTAAAAAAGAAGTGTGATTTCCCAAGACCAATATGGAATTCAGTTTTGCAAGTTTTGCAACAGACTCCAAACAGTCTAAGGAGGTGAAAATGAAGGTTTGTTGTGATTACATACACAGTGAGATATATGTGAGAGAGACAAGTGCATCAATGTTTCGCTGACAGAAATACACTTAGGGCAATCGTCTCTTTCAACCATGTAAGCCAGACTGCAGTCCATAGAGAAGAATGAAAAAAAAAATAATGTTATCTACAGTCATAGATGGTTGCACAGGTAGCCATCAAAATAAAAACACTGTATCTTGTCACTGCAAGGGTAAAAGTGGGGATGAGAAAGAAACAAAAAGTCCTATCCTGAAAAACAGCAGAAGAGCTGAGTACTTCAGGCAAGGTGAGCATGGGTCTAGCATACGAATCATTCTTCCCAAAACTTGCAATGCAGAGCAAGAGAAGAAACTAAAAAGCAGCAAAAAATTGCCAGTTTTTCAGTTTGCTTCTGTGATGCTTCTACTTTGTGTAGTGTATGTGCAGTAGACTATTAGTAGTCTGCCTAGATTTCTACAAAGAAACATGGGAGAAGGCAAAAAGGGGATAAGGACTGGTGGTGGGGATAAAACAACCACAGATTAGGTAGAACCATAATCTACTTGAGATATATTTTGCAAACCTTATTCACATTGAACATTTACACTCATTAAGGTTGGCCAAATTTGGCCCAGAAAAATGTTAACTGTGTGCTTCATCCTATCCCATTAATTTATAGACACAGCTGGATCCTGATGTTTCACTGTTTCTATGTATTTGCAAATCCAGGGTGCACAAAGTAAATGCTTTATCGAGGATTTTTTGATTATTTTTACTAAGTCCATGCTCTCATTTCTGGAGATCATGTTCTATGATAATTCCTTAAATTAATGCTTGCTAAGGAAATTAAAAACAAACAAACAAGGGAGTGTTCACTAAAAGATCAGAAGACAGGTTTAGGAAACAAGGAAGGCAGTAGAGATAACAAGCATAGTATTCATGAGCGCAAGCAACTCATTGATAATTCTAAAATAAATAAACTTCTACCCTGTTTTTTTTTAAAGTCATTTCAGGAAAAGATGAATATTTTTTGAGAACTAGGGATTAATGAACAGAAGGTTAATATAACTGTTGCTAAGAGTAGATAAGAAAGTATCAGGAAAATTTTTGCATATCTAAGTCTACAGGTCAGTATGATATGAATGCCATTACATTATGGGAGTTAGCTAATGACTTGCTGAACCACTTGCAATCAAATAGCAGTCTTGATGAACCTACAAGAAAATATAAAAAGATTTTAGTAAACCAAGAGCAATAGTAGCGAAATCTTTAATTAGACTTTAATTCAGTATCCTAGAAGAAATAGAGGTCTCTGTCTATAAAATTTGAATCTCAGTTAGAAAGAAGCTTAAATTTAGAGTCAAAAACAAGGTAATGAGAAGGTGGGAAAAAAGCTTCCTTTGATTTCAATAAGCTTGCTATCAAGCCCACCTTGCAAACACAGTTATATTTTAGAATAGATGGAGACAGGGAGAGATTTCCAAGACTAGAGTGGTTCTTGTTCAGTTGTTTAATGACTCTCAAAATAAAAAGGAAAACTGCTGAAATCCATCAACTCTCTAGTTATCCTCTGACAGGTGCAGAACAGAGAAAACATGTGACATATGTTCCTCCCTACATCAGGGGACAGGGGTGGAGTTAAATGATCTTGAAAGTCCTTTACAAACCAAACCATTCTATGATTCTATGTTTACTAAGATTAATAGTCAAACCATCAGTCAGTAAGATGAACAGTATAATAATTTTAAAGCTCATTCATAATGAAGATTATTATAGGAGCTGGAGTTACCAATTTCTTCTATATTAAACTATTGATTGTCTTTTTCAGAGGAAATATAATGGAAATTACTTGATTATAGTTGGATTTCTACAAGCCTCAGGTTCATTATAAATGCCAAGACTTAGATTTGCCATTCCAGAAAAGGAAACATGGCAAAAGTTAGGAGAAATATGACATAATGAGCTATGTGCTTGTCACGCATCTGAGAGACACACAAAATGCCTCAAACTGATTCTGAGGTGTTTCTGACCCTTGTGCTATGTCTCTGCCAATGAAGGCTCTTCTGCTGAACTCATTTTAATGTTTTTTCACAAAAAAGGAATATCTTTTATTAACAAAAAAACACTAGAACAAAAATTTTGTTTAGCGCCAGTTGACTGTTTCTTGTTTATTTGGAGAAATTAGCTGATAAGTGGGGAAGAAACTTTTCAGTTGGAATAGGCAAAAATTTCTAGGTAATTGCACTTGAAATAGCAGAAAAATAAGGAAAAAAGTGAAGCAGTGTTAGATAGAAACAACAGAAATGTAAAACTGGAATACAGCAATTTAACAGGAAATTTTAGGATGAAAAAATCACAGTTTGGGAATTACATGAAACATGTCAGTACAGGAAAAGAAAAGGGAAAATTGTAGAAAAAAAGAGGGAAAAAGTATAGAAAAATCCTATAAAATATTCTCTTAATACCATAAAATGTTGTTTCATCTATAGAACAATGGTGATTTGATCAGAGATTTTTTACACTTCTTAAAAAATTAATGATTATTTAATAAGTCCATTTTAAAAGGCACATTAGAATTTTTTTTCTTCTGTTTTTGCTACAGGAAAACAGAGTGAGAAATCTGCTGCTGCGTTTTTACAAGCATTTGTCTGTATCCTCCGACTATTATTTCCACTCCAGAAGAGTACATAAAGAAATTTCCCACAGTCTCTCAAATGTCAACCTTATTTCATCCTCTAGACCTTTTAGTGCACAAACTAATTGAAAACCATACTCCAGTTCTTCATCAGAAAAATGAGGATAATGCTTTCCTTGAATTACTTGGTTTGGGTGGTTTTTTGATTTCCACCCCCCTCCGCCCAACCTTCATCTTTGAGGGGAAAGGATTATCTCTAGTCATTACAGATGTGTGAACTAAAGATCTTTATCTTTTCTAACAAGTGTTTGCAGTACTAAAAATATTTTGCTTTGGATAGAAAAAAAAGACTTTCACTCAGACATCTTTAATCTTCTAAAGCAATAAAAAATAATAAATTGCATCAAAATGAAAACTATAAAACCATTTTGTTAGGAATATATAAACTAGACACTAATTTTCCATGGCTGTTTTAAATGAAACCTTTTTTAAGTAAATGCATTCAGACCTTATAATGTATAGTGTTCAATCACTAATTACTTCTGTTGTTTAAATATCTATGATGAAAGTTATCTAGAAAATATAAGTCTCTGTAGCTGTTACTTGTTTACATACTATCAGACTACTTTTAAAGAATATAGAAGAACATTTAAAATAACTTGCAGTTGTAGGGCTTACTTTAAAAAACTTATAAGTGTATGCACATCTTCATAGATACATAAATATTCTGAGTTTTAGTCCTCAATGAGATTTCAAAATACAGCTTAAAACTAGTGGAATGTACTGAAATCATAGTCAGACATTATGGGAAAAATTTTCCCTAGAAGGTGAAAGGATCATTTTCCCACACTGAGAGAAATTTCAAGGGTAGCATTTTAATTCCTCTGTGCCCTCTGTGAGTGCTCAATCTGGCAGTACAGTGGGTGTCCACAGGGCAGAAAACAAATCCCCAGACCCCTAGAAATATTAGAGAATATTTTGTTAGAAATAAATGCCAATGCTTTCATTGCATTTTTTCTGGAAAAATAAGCTGGGACAGAAATTGGTGAAGTTGAGTGTTTCTGTCTACTTACATACCCTTTCCTAGTCTGATAGACAAAAGCAAAAAAGACACAAATCAAAGGGTAGCAGCCAGACTTACAAGAAGAATTAGGTGAGTTTTTGGGCAGCAAGAGCAATAACAATGTTGAGAGTTAAAAGGTTCAGCTATGATAACATCATCCTTTGGTTTTAAACAAGTATATACAAGGGTTTAGTTTTGTGTCCTAATTTAAAGTTTGACCCTGAAGCCACAGTAAAATACTTTTTTAAGTGCTATAGAGAAATAAAAGTATAGAGACATATATAAAAATGCATACCTGTGTCAATAGATACTAAGAAAAAACCTACATGTGATGTTTGTAGGGGGTTGTTTTTGTACAAGAAAGAAACAAGAAAGCAAAAGCCAGGTTTCTTTAAAAGAAATAGAGCAGAAGCAAACCATATTATGCTATGCTCAGAATTTCCCAGAAGACCAATTTTCAAATTATTTACCTTCAAAATCACAGAATTATTGCTTATTAAATTTTGTTGATAAGCCAATTACTTTGAAATTAGTATATGTGTATGTTTTATGGCCCATATTCACAAACAAAACACCAAACAACCAGACATAAACAACCAGCAACAACCAAATAGATTCTTTATGTGAAATTAAACCATAATCTATGATTGATTGCCATTAACTTTTGACAGGGAGAGGGTGGCTTGGGAGTTGGAGCCATACCTAACAGAACTTTTATTGGCTATTCAGGGGGTTGGCAGTGATTAATTACAAGTCAAAAAAAGTACCCACCAGCAATCAAATAACCTGCATTGGTCTATTGCTATAATGCTGGAAAATATTAAGTATTACAGAAATTATATGTCTTGAGAACTTCCAAGTAGCTATAATTCCTATAAAATCTATTGTGTTTGAAATGTTTGCCTGATTGAAAAATTAAAGCTTGATAAAGCAAGAACATATAGAAAAAGATCAAAACATGAAATGCAGCTGTCTAAGAGTCAATGAAATAAGACATCCTGCTGTTTGACAGCTTGTAATGCAAAGGAGTGATGAAAGTTCATTGCAATACAAGCTATGAAAATACAGGAGAAAAAAGATAAAGTTATTTTCAAGTACATCATCATTTAAGAACTAATTTCTAAGTTACTCAAAAATTGTGGTTCCCACAAAAACATAAATTCAACATGGTAAAACCAAAAATATCTTTTCACTTAAAAACTTTAATAGGAAAACCACTATGTGAAATATTAATTACAAAACTAAATTTCTCTTTGTTCTGATTATCTTCTTTGAGTAAAATTATTCCATATTTTAAAGTTTAAGTAGGCAAAGACTGATTCTGGATTATGTTAAAATTGATTTTAAAGGAATTCTTATAAGAAGTCCATCAGATTACTAATGTCAGGCAGTAATTTTTTTCCTTAGAAAAGAATTACTTGCAGGCACCTCACCTTAAAATTTCATAAAAGCGACACACTAATATTTTCAGAATGACCATAATAACTAAACAGGTTTAAAATCTTGCTTATTTAATATTAATTACCTACTCTTTGCTAATTAATGAAATAAAAATGGTTTTAGAATATAAAATCCAGCTGTTATTTTCATTTATTCTGTCTAGTAAAATCTAATGGTCTGTGCTCCCTCTACTGGCAGTGAAAAAGCAATTCTGCAGAAAAGGAGCTGTCTGCTAAAGGTAACTGAGGCACACAAAATAATTAGACAAAGAAGAATTTGCCTTTGCATGGGTACACCAGATTACATTCACAACACAGAAAAATCTTCTATAGTTACAGAATAAAAATACTAGCCTGGAGATAAATAAGATTTCTTTCCAAATATTCTCAAGTGAGAATTAAAAGATATTTTCTTAAAACCAAGGAGTTTAGAATTTCTTTCAGGTCACCTTGCAAGCTGAAAACCCTTTCTCCCTATATTCTCAAATATTGCACACATTTTGTATAATATCTTGTAGTTCCTACCTGTTATAGTTAAACATATCAATCCATGGGGGAGAGACATTTAGGTAATTTTTAACAAAACATGATATGTAAAAAGATTTATTAAATATTGAAGAATATCTTTGGATATAGCTTTTACTCTACTGACAAGCATTGGTTAAAATGATCTCTGGTGCCACTGGCTCAGAACTTGATGATTTATGATCCACACCTTCTGCTAAGATTACAGTGAACAAAGAAAGAAATTAGACTAAAATAACCCTGATCATAGTAGGTCATAGAGGCAAGAAGACAGCAAAGGGAGGGAAAAACAAGAACTACTACATTTTGATATCCATTTAATGCACAAATACAGAAAACAAGAATTCTCTGAAAAACTCAAGTAACCTGAAATCTACTTCTTACTAACTATTCGGAATTTATATCCTTTAATTTATTAATCTGAAAGTATGGCTACAATTGACTGGTACAGCATAAAGAGCTCATTCCTGATGAGTGGACAGTTAAGAAACTGGGACATCTAGAAGACATCTACAGGACTGAAACAATCAGTTTCTATGCTGCTGAAACACACAACAAAACCCCTGCCACAAACAATCCAAGACAGTGATATTGGTTACAGCCATAAATCAGTGGCTATTCTCATGCAATATCCAAGTAGAACTGTCAGAAATTGGCTGTTTTTACACAAGTTACGGTACTCCAAAATTACATTTGCGATTAGAATACAGGTTCTTGAAGTTGTAGGCTTTTGTTCTACAAAGGACAAGACAGTAACAATCACCTCTTTACAGGCAGAATTGATGTTATGTAAGGATGCAAAAAATCATCAGCTCTCACTCTGAAAGGTTCATTTTAGGGTAGCAATTTACTGTGAACTCTATAGTCAACACAGATGTGAGAAATGGCAATTGTCCTCTTACCACCTGTCTCCCTAGGTGTATAAACTCTCCTCAGTAATCTGTACTCTGCAATGAAACATAGCTGGTAAGAGCTTTTCCTGGAACAACACCCATCAGCATCTAAAAACAGCAACAGATAGTAATGGCAGCAACAAACATGAACAGAGATGCCTTTGATTGCTGTATTTTCAAATTTTCCATAATCTGCCTGATTAGCTCAGTTTTCAGTATTAGTGAGAAAAGGGATAGTGCTAATACAAGGCATGAGTTATGCTCACAGTTCTTGATTGTGTTCCACAGGTGCTTAATGCTGCAGAGGGAGGGGGAATCTTTCTGCTATTAGGACAGCATTTTGAAAAAGATAATTTGCTCACTTCTCTTCCTTCCTGCAAATCAATATTTAAATTATATTTATATTTATTTTATGTAATCCAGAAAGTTTTGAACATGTGTAGTTTTATTTAATTTTGTCTTTCTCTCCTAAATAGGAAGTCTCAACTCACCCTTTATTATATTTTCAGTCCGTTTAAATCATTAGTATTCTATGCATAGAATTTCCTTTTATTTTGCATAAAGATCAAATATAGACTATAGCTATTAAGATGCAGTAATGAAACATAACAAGTTTGGTATACTTTATTAAAATTCAATTTATAATCTAATAGCATGAAAGACTTAAAACAGAAATTAACTGATTTTCACTTTAAGCAGATAAACTGGTCACCTGCTGGAGTATTTTTTTTTTTTTTGCTTAATCATTAATTAACATTAGCCTAATTATTTATTTTTACTGACATATTGCATTATTAAATGTAACTGAGTAAAAGGGCATGATCTGTGCAATATACGCTATAGATGTATAGATGATTTTATGCTTTTACAGTTAAACTACTTCATGAGTTATTTACAAAGTTTTAGATTTAAAAAAGTGCAGTAGACACGGTTACCTTTAGATCATTAGGTTCATTAACTCATCTCTGATATTAGTTTCCCTTTTTATAAGTACTACAGTCCTTTCTCAGCTACCACAGGCATTTGTGACTCCCTTTAACTTCAATCACTATAATTTGTTTACCTATTAAAATTTAATAGAATACCAAGTGAGGAATAAAAAAATAAAAGACCATAAGGTGAAACAAGAGAGATTCTGACCTGATATAAATTTAAAAAAAAAAATCCACAAAACAATAGCTGAGCCATGGGACAAGTTGCCTTGAGGAGTTGTAATTCTCTGTACTGGGAAGTTTTCAAGTCCCAAAAGCATGAAACTGGGGAACATGAACTTAATTGTGTTGCTTTGATCAGACTGTTGTACTATGGAAATTCTAGGGTCCTTTTCAAAATGAAGTATTTATTAAATCAGTGGGTTTTCTAATAAAGATTTTGATTAAAATACATTAGTTATGATGAATGACACAAGATAATATACTGAAAGCAGAAATAGGGTTATTTTTGATTTACCACACAGATATAGCAAAGGTGGATGAATGGTGTAACATATTTGTCAATGAGAATGTTATCAATAAATCTATTATTGTTCTAGTTGTTAATTAAATACTAATATCTGTTCTTAAAATATAAAACTTCAACCACTCACAACTATGAATAAATTCTGAGACATTATTCCACCCCTCAGAATCTTCAAATTTCTCTGTTCCCTTTTTCTTTAGTTTTTTCTTGAGGTTTATCTAACCATAGCTGAACTTTTAAGATCTTTTAAACATAACTTTTTGGCTGTCACTGTAAGTTTATTTTGTGGCGACAGCAGTTTTCAGCCTTGGGAAGATATGATTCTAAAGGTATGAGTTTTGAAAATACAGGTTACAGAAATACAAATTCGCCAAGAGTTTGTTTCAGTTTTGAGGGTGAAATAGGTGCCCTGGATATACATCAAAGCAAAGCTTTTTCAATTTGATATTACTATGTCTTTCTCAGTACTCCTATGCCATACACAAGTAGCACAACTTGGGCTATCCACAGTCATGCACTGCAGCATTGCGTGGGTTTGTTTTGACCAAGTGCAGCACCCAGCATTTCACCTTATTGAACACCCTGCAACTGATCTCAGCCCATTGATCAATCCATTGTCCAGATCCCAGAGTCTTCCTTTCCTCAAACAGTTCAGCGTTCCCACTCACCTTGGTGCCATCTGCAAAGTGACTGAGCATGCACTGAGTCCTTTCGTCTAAATCATTGATAAAGCTATTAAACATGACTGGCTCCACTGCTGAGTCCTGGGGAACACTTGTGATCGGACACCAGCTGGATGTAGCTCCATTCACCACAAATAGTTCAGCTTGGCCATCCAGCCAGTTTTTCACTCAGTCAAGGGCACATATGTCTAAGCTGTGAGTAGCCAGTTTCTCCAGGAGGATGCCATAGGAAATGGTGCAAAAGAGTTTACCAAATTTCAGGTTAGCAACATCCATATCCTTTCCCTCATCCACAAAGCAGGTAATTTTTTCCTAGGAGATCAGGTTGATCAAGCAGAACCTGCCCTTCATAAATCCAACTGGGCTCAATTCCCTGTTTGTACTGCAAGTGCTACATGATGGCACAAAAGATGATCAACTCCATGACCTTCCTGGCACCAAGGCCAGGCTGACTGCTCTGTAGTTCCCTGTATCTTCCTTGGTGGTGTTAATGAGCATCACATTTACTAACTTCTAGTCACCTGGACTTTCCATTTATCTAACACTGCTAGTAAATGATTGAAAGCATTTACTCTGGAAGTGTGGACTGTCTGAGTGGCCAGTGAGGTAGATTGTGAGCTGGCCGAACAGCAGATTCTAGGGGGGCATAATCACAGCATCTGTTTCAAGGCCTGTCACTAGTAGGATCACTGAGACTTCACTACTGGGCCTAGTATTGTTTAACTTAGCTATCAATTACTTGGATGAAGGGTTTAAATGCCTCCTCAGCAAGTTCACTGACGGCACAAAGCTGGGAGCAGTGGCCGATACCCCAGATGGTTGTGCAGGCCTTCAGAGGGATGTCAGCAGTTTGGAGAGATGAACAGTCTGAAGTTCAACAAAGGCAAATGCAGGATCCTGCACCTGGAGAAGAATAATCCCATGCACCAGCACAGGCTGGGGATTGACTTGGAAAGCAGCTCTATGGAGAAGGACCTTAGTGTCCTTCTAACGAGCTGTATGTGTCCTTGGGGCCAACAAGGTCAAGGGATCCTGAGCTGCATTGGGAATAACACTGCAAGCAGGCTGAGGGAGGCGATCCTGACCCTCTACTCAGGCCTGGTGAGGCCACATCTGAAGTGCTGGGTCCAGTTCTGGGTTCCACAGTATCAGAGAGATACAGAGCTTCTGAAGCAGCTCCAGCAGAGTGCTACAAAGATAATTAAGGGACAGAAGCATCTCTCTTAAGAGGAAAGGCTGGGGGAGCTGGGCCTGTTCAGCCTCATGAAGAGGTGACTGAGAGGGGACCTCATTTATGTCTAAGAAGATCTGAAGGGAGGTGCCAAGAGGATGGAACCAGGCTCTTCTGGTTAGAAGAGGACAAGAGGCAATAGCCAGAGGCTGATGCACAGGAAGTTCCATCTGAACATGAGGAAGAACTTAACTGTGTGAGTGACCACCCACTGGAACAGATTGTCCAGAGATGTTGTGGAGCCTCCCTCACTGGAAAGATTCAAGAACCATCTGGATGCAATACTCTGCCATGTGCTCTGTGATGGCTCTGCTTGAGCAAGGAAGTCAGACCAAATAACCCACTGTGGTGCCTTCCAAATTGACACATTCTGTGATTCTGTGACTCTGGGAAATCAGCTGACTGAATGCTTCTACCAGCTCCCTCAGTACTCTCAGGTGGATCCCTTCCAGTCCCATAGACATGTATGGCCCTAAGTGGTACAGTGGGTTATCAATCATTTCTTCTTTGATTACATTCTTCTTCTCATCCTTTTCTTTCAGTTCAGTGGGCTGGATACCCAGGGAAGAAGTGATATTACTATTAAAGACCAAGATAAAGAAGGCATTTAGCACCTCAGTCTTTTCCTCATTCTTTATCACTATATCCCCACTGCATCCAATAACAGATTTTGTTGCTTATGTATTTATAAAGACTTTTTTCATTCTCTTTTATAGAAGTAGCAAGATAACAGTAATTTATGGTCATTATAGCATAGTGATAATGAAAAACAATTCAATTAATTTAATATTCATTACTTTTAAGACAGGTAGGTTAATTTAAGCTATCATCTATGGCCAAATACTGCAACCTAGATCTATTAGCTGACTGCAAAACAGATAGAATAGGTAAGCAGATTTGAAATACTGAAATACTGGGTTGCAAGAAACAAAAATGGAAAATCTATTCAAAATTACAGAAATAGTGAGGATGTAAATGTTCAAAAACAAACAAACAAACAAACAAACCACCCCTTATGTTGAAAAACACAAACCTGAACAAGCCATATGAAATGAAGAGATTTCTCCTCCTCCTCAAGCACTTTACCAAATCAAACATACCATTCAAGAAATCTTTATATAACATAGGACTTTGTGATTGGGAATGGCATTTAATTTCTTTGCATCTTTCAGTTCCAATACTCCTCACACTTCAGTTCTTTAGACTCTGAAATTGCTTCAGAGTCTAAAGAACTGAAGCGTGAGGAGTATGGGAAATCTAAGCTATATCAAGAGGAAAGTATCCAGAGACAGAGTGCCAGGTCAAGTGGGTGGGGAAAAAAAAAAAAAAAGTGGTGAGATTTTCTTTTATTCATTAATGCTGAGCCCAATTTCTCTAGTTCATGATAACTCTATCTAGATGTAATGTTGCAATATAGAGATGTAGACTATTTACATTTCAACCACTAACAGTGGTCTCAAAAATATGATTTCCCATTGCTCAAACCTGTTGTGTAATAAGGTGATTTTGGTAAATGAAGAACAGTATTATGACTGAGAAATCACTAATTTTCAGTCTCAACATCTTGTCTGGAATAGTGAAGGAAGACTAAAGAATCGTGTCTTAGATATTATATTTCCTGCCAGTTTTCCTATTTTTGTACCTGCAACTACTCACCTTATCTCCACTAACATCTTTTAGCAAATCACCAAAAATGCCCCTTAAAACAACAACAACAACAAGAAAAAACAACCCCAAACCAAACTCCCAAACAAACAAAACTAAGTTTATCCCAAGAAGCATTAGGGTAAAACGGAAAAAAACATCATTATTTTTTTATCATAGTATGCTGCAGTTCTGTAATGGTGCAAGTACAATTTAATTTTATTTCATGAAAAGCTGCTAACATGGTTAACCCAAGGGAGCATAATCCTGTCTAAGGGAGAGTTTTATGAATGTTTGCAAATATCAGTCTGCTCTTTAGCTGGTTTTTGTTTGTTTTCCTTTTACAAACAGAAGCTGCAGAAGTACTCTCAGTACTGAATCGATTAAAGAGCTGCAGCTCTTGATCTGTGAAGAGAGAGTGAGGGATCAGGGTTTGTTGGGCCTGGAGAAGAGAATTTGATTTTACAGAAAGGATGCCACATTGCTCCTTTCTTGGCAAATAAAGCTTTGTCAAGATTCAAGCTTGAGTACTGGCTCACAACTGCCCTTACTATTCACTTATTGATGTGAATCTTATGGTTTCAGCTTGCTCCAGCTAGTATTCTCCTAAACAAAACTCAAATACATTTCAGGAAATAGCAGAGAACAGAACCTGGTACACAACATGTGTTTCACCACTCTAGTTGAAGGGATAAAGGAGAGTTTTGCTGTAAGGACATGATGTCAGCATCCAATGTCAGCAGTTCTCAGACACAGATGATTATTTATTGTTTATTTGCAGGGATGTACCCATAGATCTATTTTCCTCCTTCATGAGCTTTTCCCTCTAATTTTTGATACCTCTCTGTATTAAGGAATCCAAAATAAAATTGTCTTATAACATCAGTGTGTATTTAATATATATGTTCTGCTTGAAACTTAAACTGGGTTTTGAAAGAGACTGCAACTCTTTCAACAGAAAGATCTCATATGTTTAGGAGTATTTAATTTCTCATCATAACCATGTAACTGGAATATAAAATGTTCAGGGACTCATATACTAGAGAATTATGGAATAGCCATAATTTTGGTCAAAACCAAAAAAGTTTTCCTCTGTGGATTGCTTTTGTTGCACCAATTAGTTAGTTTTTGTTCTAACTGACTTAGCTGTAGAAGACTTATTTACATCAAGTTCTTAAATATTTTAAATCATGTCTCTTTTTGCTTGTCAGGTGGATTCTGTGGGCTGACTGTGGTTTTTGTATCTCTATGTGGGCTCTTTGCCCTATCTGTTAAGTAACTCTGTGGTCTCCTTGTTCATTCTTTGATCCATTAAAAGAGTTGAAGTCTCTATTTCAAGCAGAAAATATCAATTTGAGGGGCTCTACTTCTGTATAAAGGAAACTCAGGAAAATAACAGGGATTCAGAATGTGTCACTTTACAAAATTAACCATTTCCAAAATAAGAGCAATAGAGTTACTAATAATTTAAGAGTTCTAGAGACACTTGGTTATTGCTGTGACTTCTACCAGCACAACCTCTGGTACACTGCTGTGTTGAGTTGGTCAGCTGCCAGACCTCACTTACCTGCTTTCTCACTCCCCCTCCTTGACAGGACATAGGGGAGAAAATAAGATGTAAATACTCATCTATGGGTTGAGATAAAGACAAGGAGACCACTTACCAATTGTCACAGGCAAAACAGACTGGATTTGGAGATTTTTGGTTTTTTAATTGCCAATTAAAACAGAATAAGATAGTGAGGAACAGAGACTGAAATACTGTCACCCCATCCTCCCTTTTTCTCAGGCTTAACTTTACTCCTTCATTCCTAACTCCTCCACTTTCCCTCTTCCCAGGCAGCAGATGGAAATGGAGACTGGGGGTGGGGGCTGCAGTCAAGCCATAACTATCCCTCTCTGCAGCTTCCTCCACACGTGCTGCAGCGCTCGTCAGGAAAATCTGCTCCAGCATTCATTCTCTGCAGGACAGAGTCCCTTCAGGAAACATTTACCTGCTCCATAATGGGAAACTACACAGACTACAATGTGTTTATCTGCTCTGGTGTTGTCTTCCCCGAGGCTGCAAGGGAATCACACAGATATAAGCAGCGGTGGAGGTGCGTAACAGGAACAGAGGCATTTAGTATCTGTGCCAGGCAAAACGACCTAGGGGTTTTGCTTGTGCTCTAAAAAGCTCTTGTCATTCTGGTGACTTAGTAGATACTGTGGGGGTGGTGAACTGTATGTGGTGCAGCTTGGGGTGGTGGTTGGATTTCCTCTTCAAGCTACAGAAAATATTTAAGAAAATCTTCTTATTCTACACTGATTAAGATTCTAACTAATGTGTGGTAACCAAAGATAAATGAGAAGAAAGTTTCCTTAGAAGCTAGAAAAGTATGTGATGGCTTATTTGGATTTTTCATCTCTATGTAACAGAGAGTGAATGAGGATGTTGCAGCATGGGGAAAAGGGACTAGCAATATAACACATCAAGGATGAAACTTACTGCTTAGAACTAGAGAGAAAATATGTACAAGTAATTGAATAAGTGTTGTTATTTTATTACTATGGAATTATTTTGTGTTTATTCTCTGCAGCAGTTCTTTTATCAAATTGAAATTTTGTTTTATGCATTGCTAAAAAAAAACCAACAACAACAAAAAACCAAAACCAAAACCAAACCAAAACAAAACAAAAAAACAAA
Source organism: Urocynchramus pylzowi (assembly GCA_013397555.1). NCBI lineage: Eukaryota > Metazoa > Chordata > Aves > Passeriformes > Fringillidae > Urocynchramus > Urocynchramus pylzowi. Next base: position 439,443 of record VZRH01003846.1, on the reverse strand, counting down.
TGCAAAAAGGCTTGGGTTGGAAGGGACCATGAAAATCACTTTCTTCCAAGGCCCCTGCCATGGGCAAGGATGCTACCCACTAGCACAGGCTACTCAGAGTCCTGTGCAACGTGAACTTCCAGGGAGGGCATCCACAACTTCCCTGGGCAGTCTGTATCAGTGCCTCTGCCCTGTGAGTAAAGATCTTTTTCCTAACATTTAATCCAAATCTCTAGAAGTTTAAACCCCTTTCCCCTTATCCTATCAGCCTGTGTAAAAAGTTGCTCTCCCTCTTATTTATAAGCCCCCTTTAAGTACTGGAAGGCCACAATGAAGTCTCCCCAGAGTTTTTTCTCCAGGCTGAAAAGCCTCAGCTCTCTCAGTCTGTCTCTGTAGGAGAGATGCTTCTCCCTACATATCATTTTTGTGGTCCTCTTCTGGAACTGCTTGAAGAGGTTCACGTTTTTCTCATGCTGAGGACCCCAGAGCTGGATGCAGCATTTCAGGAGGAGTCTCACAAGGGAAAAATAGAGGGGGAGCTTACTTGCTGGCCTACCCTCTTTTGATGTAGCCCAGGATGTGTTCAGCATTCTGGGCTGCCAGAGTACACTGTGGGCTCCCACCCAGTTTTCTATACCTGAGAACATCCAAGTCCTACACTGCAAGGCTCTTCTTGCAGTCTTCACTCATGTTTGGGATTACCTCCACCCAGTTGCAGCACCTTCCACTTGGACTTGTTGAATTTCATGAGTACTCATGCACCCAGTTCTTGAGCTTGTCCAGGTTCCTCTGGATGACTTCTCTTCCTTCTGCTGTGCCAACTGCACCAGTCAGCCTTTATCTGCAAAACTGATGAAGGTGCACCTCTTTTCTGACCTATGAATACATAGAATCCCATCTTGCTATTTTTCACATCCCTTACCAATACCCATAACCTCTGTGCCTTAAATTCCATGACCCCATCCCCACACATACTAAAAGTATCCCTGTACTCCTCCCAGGTTCACTGTCCCTGCTTCCACTGGCTGTGCTGGTTTTGGCTGGGGTAGAGTTTATTTTCGTCACCAGGGCTGCTATGGGGCTGTGTTTTGGCTTTATGCTGAGTACAGGGTTNTTTATCTGCAAAACTGATGAAGGTGCACCTCTTTTCTGACCTATGAATACATAGAATCCCATCTTGCTATTTTTCACATCCCTTACCTCCCTTACCCATAACCTCCATGCCTTAAATTCCATGACCCCATCCCCACACATACTAAAAGTATGGCTGTTATGGGGCTGTGTTTTGGCTTTGTGCTGAGTAAAGGTTTATAATATAGAGATGCTTTTGTTATTGCTGAGCAGGGCTTACACAGGGCCAAGGCTTTTGTTGCTTGCACTGCTATGTTTCAAGGAAGTTGGGAGTGCATGGGGAATTGGGAGGAGACATCCAGAACAGATGATTCAAACTGACTAAAGGGATATTCAAGACCATATGACATCATGCTCAGTATATGAACTGCAGGGAAGAAGGGAAAAGTGGAGGATGTTTGGAGTGATGGTGTTTTTCTTCCTAAGTAATCATTACATGTTTGGTGCCCTGCTCTCCTGGGATGGCTGAACACCTGCCTATCCATAAAAAACAGTGAATTCATTTCTTGTTTTTCATTGTATTTTTGCATGCTCTTTTGCTTTCTCTATTAAACTGTCATCCCAACCCATGTGTTCTCTACCTTGTACACTTCCAATTCTCTTGCTTATCCCACTAGTATGGATTGAGTGGTTGTGTGGTACTTGGTTGCTGTTTGGTTAGGGAGTTTTCAGGTTAGAATGGAAACTAGTATCAAGAGAGCTTAGAGATGTTCACATTTCTGAATATTCAAGACAGATATGGAGGGTAAAAGGGGCTCAAACCAGAGTTCTCTGTGTAATCAGGGCAAACTACAGTCAGCCTTTCTCCCTGACCCCTCACTTTCACCTCCCTCCTTGCCCCAACAAGAAGTGGAAGAGAGTTGCATGAAGAAGAGATTCTGTCAGCAAAAAACTTCAGCAGTTAAGGTCAAGTCTTGTTATATTTATAAAATATTTTACTAATAATTATAGATCCTTGACTTTGTTTTTATGAGTGTAAAATAGTCTTAAGTTTTAAGCTGAACTGAGATGTGGAATTGGGACATCAAGAGATGGAAAATCATATTGTAAATGAGTAACTACCTGAAGTGAAGAGAATGCAGTGTTCTTGATGCAGTCTTTGTTTTATGGAGGTAACAAACCAATTGAATCTGTGGCCTGGTCACAGAAAAGTTCATCAGCAAGGTTAAATTATAAATTCTAAAAACCTTTGTTAGCAAATAAAACTACAGCATGGACATATTAATGTGATGTATATGTGTACATTGTCATAAACCTTTTGAAACTGTAGACCTTTTCAGGATGCTATTAGTATAATTTAGGAGATTCAACACAATTATATTGGATTAGATAATGGAAATTGGCAAGATAAATAAATGTTTGAAAGCTCTTGGGGATATGAAACTGCATTATTAAATTAGAACTTCAGCTAAAATGATAAGGTCTGGTGATTACATTTTCATTAGTGGTACCTTCTGCAGTGTCACATAATAGCTTTGTTGATTGTGCATAATTTACAATGCTTTCAAAATGCAACACAATTACATGTCTCTTTAAAATATTATTGTTGTGCTGGAAAATAAATTGATGGGGCTAAGCATAAGTTAAAAGACACCTACAACTATGAGCATGAGTCTCGTATTTTTTGATCCTGAGGCTTTTAGGGGAATACACTTGTAATTTCTCTGTAGAGAATATAGTTTTGCAATGAAATAATATTTGACTTGATCATAAATTTAAAAATAAAAAATCTAGATCTCAGGAGAACTAAGCCATATAGATGCTACAGAAAACTGTTTGTATTTTTTTGGTTTTTTTTAAATTAAAGTGGTATGTGGTTTTGTTTTTTTTTTTGAGATGAATGAAAAGAGCAACATGGAATCACCAGCAAATGTTGGTACCATACATAAGGCACTTCCATAGGTTCAATTTTTTTAAAAATTATTACTACACAGAGTTTATTATTAAATATTGATTTAATATTACATGTATATTGTAAACTATACTTTATAACTGGTGCATTGCTATAACCAAAGTGCTGACTTTGTTGAATATATTCTTGCAATAAAGTGAAGCTTTTTGGCATAACCCAAGCAAATGTATTCAGACACAGGAAATACGTATTGTATTAGCCTGAATGAAATTTATTATGTGGCTGAAGGAACTGCATTTCTTTGTGATGCACATAAGACTAAATGTTCAAAATAGAAGCCATAAAATCAAGAACTTTTGGGATTTCAGGCTGAGATTTGATGCAAATGGCCAATCTAATTTATTTTTTTCTTTCATATCAGTAGGAATTTAAATAGTCAAATGCAAAAAAATCTGCCTTCAAGCTTAACTGAGGTTAGGAAAAATATTATTAAAGTTTTAGGGCTGTTTTGTTTTATTGTCAAACAGGATGCAAGGTAGAGAGGGTACTAAAATTTTCTTTTGACCACGTATCATTTTCTAGAATGGAAAATTCTGATTCTGCTCTTTGCTAGCCCCATCTTGAAAATTTCATCTCTTTGTAGCACTGTATAGCGTCACATACTGAAGAAAACTCAGCAAAAATTACAGAAAAAATAGACAACGTGACACTCAGGACTGAGAAATTGCTGGTGCAACCAGAGCAGATGGAAGTGTGAGCAAACAGAGAGACTCAAGGGATGAAGACTACAAATCTTTATTTATCTGTGTAAGATCCTAGTAATAGTAGAATAGTAGCAAGATTTTTTTTTTTTTTTAATTTCATCACCTGATTGTATCAGGAGAAAAGCTAATTTCCAGATTTTGATGCAGTGTGGAAGCAGAATTATTGAAACAAGTTTTGTGATACATTTTCTGTCTCCTTTCAATGTTCATAGGATATAAAGCTCCAGTTCTAGCTGGCATGTTTGCCTACAGCCATTCATTAATCTTCCTGTCTTGAAACTTTGTCCTCTACTGTCCTGATTTATCGATGATGTTTCCCTAAAGGAAAAGCTAAGACACTGTTTTCACAGAAAATAAAATTCCTTAAAGAAGCCTTTCTAAAAGTATGTTAAATTTCCAAATCTCAAAACAAACTTTGAGTTTGTAAGGTTTGTGCAATTTGAAATTTCTTTCAATTCATTCTTTCATTGTTAAGTTTTTCTGCCAAAGACTGAATTTGACATTGGATTTTTTTCTGAATTTTTACTAATGAAATCTCTCTCCAGAATTATTTGCCTTAATCTATTCAGAAAAAGATAAATTAAGACACATTAATCAAAGTGAATGTAGTTTAATTTAATGTTTAGGAACAAACCCATAAATTATAATAATTGAAAGTATTTTAATTAAAGAACTACTGCGTTAATTATTCAACATATTGTTATCTTCAAAGATAAGTAAATTAACTTTTTCATCTGCTGATGAAATATTAGCTGCATAAGAAATGGGAAAAGTGAATACTTCCATTTAATTTGATTTGTTAAAAATGTTTAATTAAAAATACAAATAAATATGAAATATATGACAGAAAAAACAGTGAGCGAATTTTACTCCATATAGCTTAAACTAAGTATGCTGGTATTGTGCATATATATATATATATATATATGCAAAGTCTTTCAAGCAATAAATACAATGGAACTGAGTAAAAGAAAAATAAAAACTAGTAAAGGGAGTATAAAATGCAGTAGATTCTTTAGTCTAATCTCCATGGATTGGAGAATAAATGGCATGACAATACTCTGTAGTACTACAAATTGCTACTGTGAAGTGAAGAAACTAATATTAAATGTATTGGGGTTTCGGTTTTTTTAAAAATCAAATTATTGCACTGTAATCTCATTTTGTTTTAGTGATTAGTAGAAACAAAATAACAAAGGCTTATAAGACATTTTAGCTACAAGTTAGTAGTTGGTAGTACATTTTTTTTTGTTTGTTTCTTTGGTTGGGTTTTATTTTATACTAAGGTAGAGATAAATTAGCAATAAATTGCATCTCTTAGCAAAAGTCAGTATTTACATAACACATTCATACAGAACTGATTTTTTAAACTCCAGTTAGTTTGGAATTTTACTGGACAATTGTCATTGGATCTTTAGTTAAGATCTCTTATTTGTTAACTAAAATCTGGACATCTTAAATAATTTATTTTTTTTTTTTAAGAAATGTAAAGTTTCCTGTGTTGGTAAGTTTATTCTTGCATTGGTTACTTATTTTAACTTACACAGTTTAATTTCAGTTTGTAATATTTGGGTTAAGATTTTTTAATTTAAGAGAGATTACAGACTTTCTCTCAGTCTTGTCTTCTCCTTGTGATATANTATATATAAATACTCCCCAAAACCCCAAAGAAAGAACCTGCAAACTCTCAACAGGAGTTGTGGGAGAAATCAGTTCTCATTCCATGACAAGACATAGTAGAGTTTAACTGATTTTTGTAGGTTTAGGATAGACACACACCCCACCCACTCTGAAACTCCATGTCAGTTTTCAACACAGATCAACAACAGGTCTACATCTTAGTTATCATAAACTATCATAGCTGCAGTTATCATAGCTGATTGGAAACTAGAAACAGCAGTAGCAAACTTATTTTCAAGAGAAAGTAAAATGTATAATTTCAGTTAATATTGACAAAATGTCATAAAGTTATAGGGATATTTCATGGGTTTTGTTCACAACTCTGTGTTGATGGCACAGCACATCTAGATCCTAAACCACGAATTTTGCAGGACAGGCTTATGTACCTGAATAAGTTTACAGTAATTAAGCATGTGCTCTGATTATTTGAAGTCTTAAAAATATTTTCAGCAAAATTACTTCTTTCTCAATAAACATATTCCCATTGGTTTTTTTTATTTATTTTTTTTTTAACTCAGGCTTGTCAATGCTTTTGTTTACAATTACACTGCTTAAAAGAATCATGCACTTGGCCCCTTCACAAGAATGATGTTATCATGTATTCCTCTTTGCTAGTCCTAGCAATATTCTCAGTAATTTCATTGGTTTCTGGTTCATGAAATAAAGGTCAATTTAGTCTTCCACATACAGTGCAGCTGACAGAGAGTCAGCCTACCTCATACTTTTGTGGTTCAGGTTTTGGAACACTTCACTCATTTTAAAGAGATGCCAGAGAACAATATTGTTATTTTAATACCAGCACATCTTTGCAAGGGTTGATAAATACCAGAAACTATTATACTGCTGACACTGCCTTTTTCCAATATTGCTTTCCATCTTCATTTCCCTCAGTAATTTTACTAAGCAATTTTTTAAAATGCACTCCAAGCAAACGACATGCTTAACTTGCTAAAAGAGGAATGAAAATATAATTAAGATACTCCTGCAATATTGAGAAAGTATGGCTTTATCATTATTTTTTTGTAAAGGAAGAAAATGAAAGTAGGAAAGAAATAATTTATTTCTTGCCATATTGTATGAAAATTATCTGTATTTTTAAGTAGTTCTCTGGCCTAGAAATATGGTTTTGTAAGAAATACTCATGAAGGACCCATAGGGTTATGCTAGATTCCTGTAAATTCTTCAGAAATCATTAAATTCTGAGAGAATGTATCTTATTCATATTATGCAAGACCAAAAAAAAAAAAAAATCTGGTAAAGGTAAAATTGTTGAAATAAAAATTCAAGGTCTAAATAAAATTCAAAAAAAAAACAAAACCAAAATCAAACAAAGCAAAAACAGACCACTGAAGTGGAAGTGTAAAAATGCACAGAATTCTGGTGGAAGATGGAATTTTTTCAGAGCAGCAAGGATTGTCTCCATTTCAAGAAGACACTCAATTTCTACCACCTGAGTAATTACTGCCAAGCTGGGAAAGATTTGTTGGGTGCCATCCTGGGAATGCAGAACATATTAGTGCTTAGCATAGTGAAACGTTATTCTCGGTTATCTTTGTGTGTATCAGCACACAAGAAATTACTTTGTACTTTGAAGCTGTGTTTATCCTGCCTGCAGAATGTCTTTGTGGATGGTAAAAGTTGCCCAAACTGTTACACATAGAAGGAGGGTTATACTGGGAAAAGTGGAGAAGACTGATGTAGCATCCAGAAAGAAACAGGGAAAGAGGTTTTTGGATAGAGGCTTGCTGAGACTGGTGCCTCTAGTAAGCAGGGTGGAGTGGAGGCACTGATTGTATTACTCCCACGTTCCTAACAGGTCTCTGCACTTTGAAACACTGAAGCTCCTCTTTCAGCAGTGTCTATCAGAACAAGCTCTGTCACTGAACCCCGAGCAAAAGGGGCAGCAGTAGGAGTTTTATTGAACTCAACAAACTGTTTTCATGGAATATTTCATACATATTTTGCCTGAATTTAATGTTATCTGCACATAGAGATAGATTTGTATTATCTTAGGGTGTTTGCAGGATCACAGTCTATGTCAGCAATAAAAAACCAAATTTTGTCAAAATAGTTGTTTATTAGTCTTTCTGTAAGGATAAAGGTTTTTGTTGTTTTTGCTGTTAAAAGAATTGGATATGTATTCCACACAAAAGATTTAGCATTGGTTAAATGGAGTAGTTGCATTTATAGATCCAGAACTATATGTGGAAAGATAAGAGTCAATGCCTTTTAACATTACCTAGAGTCTATCTCTCTCAAGTTTAACAAGGAAAAGATTACTATCAGAAAAGAGAACAGCTTATGTAAAAGAATAGCTATAAGGCAAAGTGATAGGGAAACAAAAAAGGAATACCTCTGAAACATCTGCACACAATTGGGTTTATGGAAAATAAAAACAAAACAATAAAGTTAACATTGAAATTGAAGTAATTTTTTTTTTTTTTTACATACTGGTACCTTGCCTTTTTTTAAGAAAAAAAAAAAAATTAAAAATAAAAAATTAACAGAAATTTTTTTTTTTTTTTACATACTGGTACCTTGCCTTTCTTTAAGAAAAAAAAATTTCTGTTAATTATTTATTTTTAATTTTTTTTTTTTAATTTCCGTTTAAAAATCAGGAGCTTTTATCTGCCAACAATCTGAAAAGTGTTTATGGTGTACCCTATGAAATAACCATACTATCTTTCAAAAAAGGTATTTTTGTAGAGAAATGGTTTGATTGTTTTCTTTTATGCTTTTGTGATATGCATACTAACAGATATATTTCCCTCAACAAAGTTGCATGAAGTATAGTAAATTTTCATTCAATTACAATTTTTCTTCACATATCATTTCCATAATATCATTACTGTAGCATGATGAGATAATTGTTGAGTTGGACTTGTATTCTTATTTCCAGAGAAAGACAAAAAATAAGCCCACAGTACTATGAATGACATTCCAAACCAATTATAGTGGGCAGAATAATTTTGCTTATTTTACTTAATTCACTAATGGTCACACTGAGATGTACTGCTAAAATGTAGTGTAATTTTTAATAATAGGGGAAAACAAATTCTGTCTTTTGTAATATGAAGTAGACCAAGGAAAGACTCCAAATGTGTTTAAGGAGTTGAAGGGAGTTTTTTTTTGTTGTTATTTTTTTCCCCTAGATGGACTACACAAGAGAAAAAGATGGTCTGAGAACTATCCCGTTACTCCTTGATGTGTTCTGAAAGATTCAGAAAAAGAAAAATATTATTTTTCCTTGAACCACTTATCAATACACAGAAATAGTACTTCATCCACTCAGGAGGTTTCTATCTTAGAGTAGAAAATATTTGCTTTAGTAAGACTACATAGTAGGGTGGGGTTTTTTGTGGTTTTTTTTTAATATCAAGATATCGATATGCTAATATATTATGTATTAATCTTCTTCAGGTATGAGCTTACAACTTAAGAAAAAACTAGAAGGTGCTTAGAACAACTTATCTTCTTATTCTTGATTTTGTATATCTCAATTGAGTTGAAGGAACTCTAGAAATCTCATGTCAAAATGTCAGTAAATTTTGTTTGTACATCAGTGAGTCTGAAAAGTCCTTCAAATCTTTCCGTGGTGAGAAGGGAATTATAGACAATTAAAACTGCGATAGTGGAAAACTTTTTAATCTACTAATGTTGAAGACTTTGAAGGTCTTGTTTTTTGGAATATATATCACATTCTGATTGACATTTAAGCAATGTACAGCACATTTAAAAATAAGGTTAAAAATAAAGTGTGTTCTGTAAAAAAACGGAATGAGTATGAAAGTTACATTTACCTGTGAATAAACTTCAGCCATCAATAACAGCACTATATACCTATCCAGTACCCATGTAGGAGCAGATAATCTGCTCACTTTTTAACATACTTAACAGCACTGATAGCAGAAGAGTCCACAAAACACAGGTGTCATGGAAATAAAAAATAAATTATAGCGTTCTATGTGTCAGAAAACAAAATGTAGATATTTAAGTTTGCAAAAGCAGAAGAAAATGCTTTATTTCTTGTAGAAACTGATTTTCAAATAAAAGACTTTCATGACTTATAATTCAATAGTATTTAAAGACTCATTAAAGCTGATGTCAGAAACCCAGCACAGGTAGAAGTTCTTGTCAATGATTATTTTATTACACATTAAAGGGTGTAGTCTTGTAAACATATAGTAGTAGTAGTAGAAGTTAATCTTTTTCTCCATCTCACCTCCTGTTTCCTTTAGAATCCCCTGAAAAGAATACATTGAAGAATCAGAAATATGCAACTTATCCATCTTATCATTAATCTAAAAATTAATAACTTAACAGAAATGGATGCAGGAAGACACTTTAATTTAATGTTTTTTGATCACCATAAATTAAAAAGATCTTAATGGTTTCATTGTCATAAACCCTTTGTAAAACTAAATAATTTTTTGTTGTTTGGTTTTTTTTTGTTTGTTTGTTCCCGTTTGGTGTGTTTTGGTTTTTTTTGTTGGTTTTTTTTTTTTTTTACTACTCCAAAGGGTCTATTTTAATTTTATGATTTAAAATTAGAACATTAAAAGATGTATGTGTCAAGACCGAAAAAGTCAGAGGAGGTGTGTTGTATTCTTGCTATGCAATTAAGAGAGATTCAGGGATCAGACATTCCAGTCTAAAGATGTTGCAGAGAGAAGTCAGCTACTGAGCCATGACTGCACATTAGCACAGTGTCAGATGTAAGCTACTGAGGTCTGTCCAGTGTTGTCTCAAGGACTGAAAATATTTCTGCTTCTGTATGTAAGATGAGCGGTTCTCCACACCGTATATCACTAAAGAGTAGACACATTTGCTAAGTTGCTTAAATGTCTTAGTGTTTACAAGGTCAGGGCCATGCTTTAAAACTTTTATTTCCTTAATTATGTGTGCACTTGACACTAGATCTTGATCTTCATGGAGTGTTTTTATCTACCTAGTAGTACATTGATTTCTCTGGGATATATTCACACAACAGATGAGTCAGTACACTGCATGCAGTACTTTATTGAGAGAATCAACAGTATTTTAGTAAGAACAGCTTTTAAAATGTCATTTTTAAAATAAAACTTTGTATGCTTTGTCCAAATAATAACATAAAAAATCTCTTTTGCAAGTGGCAGTGTTCCTTTGTGACTTCAATTAAAAAAAAAAAACTATAATGATTTCTCAAAAAATTGGGATTTTTGATGCCAATATTTCCACCAGGATCAATTTGAATTAAAGTACATTGTATAAAAAACAAGTAACACAAGCCTCATGTGTAGATAATCTAAAGTGACAAACATATTTATAGCTAGAAGTTACCCTGAAGGTATATGGATGATGGCTGTACAATTCTCTGAAAGGACAAATATTCTCTCCACTTTATAGGACTATTCAGTTACATCTTCTCCTAAAATCAGTATCAATTGTCATCTTAAAGCAACTTGTGTTGCTGACCTTAAAGCTGGACAATAAAAGAAAAGAAAAACTTAATTAAGTCAAATAGGAAGAGGTCTCATGATAAGATCCTAACTTAGGTGCCTATAACAGCATTCTGTGAAGTTGAGGCTAAAGAAGCTGAATCCTAAATTACAAGTACAGACTTATTCAGGTATGTTCATGTTACAAAATCTCAAATTAATAAATAAAACATCAGTTAAAGAATACTTAAGCATTCTTGCAGTATCTCTGTAGTAGTAAAAGTTAAATCTACAATTAACAAGGTAGAAGAAACCTTGTACAGGAAAAAGTCTTCATAATTATGAGTAGATTTCTTTACATATATTTTAATCTATCAGGAACAGTTCTGCCCTTTAATTATAGCAGCTATTTATATTCTTTTACATAGAACTTTATTTTATAGATAGAAATTTTTGCCAATTTTTTTTTTTTAATCCAAATGTTCTATGAAGGAACTAATTTTCCTCATATATAACACTTTAATTTTTTTAATTTTTTTTCTTTTCTGTCTCATAGCATTTGTGCAGGAATTACATTATGTATAACATTCAGAAAATGGTAACTTTAAATTCCAATTTTTTTAACTGATTTTAATAATGGACTTGGCCTTATATGCTCAATTATTTAACATTCATCCATTAATCTGTTTCTTTAGTAATAATCTGAGTAGGCTCTAAATTTCAACATTCCTTTTCCTAAACATGTTCTTGAAAAGAAGCTTGGAAGGTGACTAAGACCTCTGTGTCTTAACCACCAAGCTACTAAAGGTTGCATAATATGAATACGCTTCAGTGTATCTTTCAGATTTATTTAAAGGCAACCTGAAAGCTGGTTCAAAGCTTGCTCACAGCACAACATTAGCATAATACCCACTAATCTTTACAAGAAGTGCACACCTCTTGGCAGCAAGTCAAAAGTGGCCACTGTCCCTGAAAGTGGTAAGGCATGGAACCATGATTTTTATGATTTTTAGGCATAGGCAGTTCCTGGAAACTTCAAACCATTTTGCAAGAGCAGTTTGAAAATGGTATTTAAGGAGGCAGCAGCACATACTGTTATATTTAGATGCAATATATTAAAAGGTTGCTAAAAAAGGTCCTGGCATATCAGCATCAAAGGATCAAAGAGTATCTGGATATGCCAACATTTAAATCTTATTTTGGCTGTTATTTTTTTATGAGTTTGGACTCAAATTTTGTAACAAAACTCATCTCATCTGGTGTTAGATAATATTTGAACTAAACTAACCATTTAGGCTCTTGCAAGAGCAAAGGAACTATTATTTCCAGGGAAGATTCACCGTGTTTCCCTTCAACATATTTTACAATTCAGAATCAACCAGTTCTTAGAAATGCATTACACTGACTATTAAGAAAGTTAATATAATATAACTATATATAATACATAATATAAAAAGTTTATATTACATGTCCAGCTTTGAGATACATAATTCCATTTATGGCATCTGACGTCATTTTCCATTATGTAAAATAGATACAAGAATTTGTTAAAAATAGTCTTGATTTTCTTTTGTTTTTAAAATATATTTAGTATGCTCTTTCTTTTTAATTTAAGGTAAGCAAACTGGGCATCTTAAGTCCAATATTGATCCTTGGGTGAATAAGTAACTGTAGTAAAATTTTAGAGAGTTTTGTTATATAAAAATACTAATTAAAAAAAAAAAGAAAAACATTGAAACAAATAATCTCCATTCTTCTCAGAATTATAACCTGATTGCTAATTAAGGAGATTGGAGTCCCTTTTCATAGTTGTGGGTTCTATTGCAATACAGAAAATTTAAAGAGAAGCATCTGGGCAGAATCCTTCATCTTTGACTCAAAGGAGATTTGCTCAAGTGTAGCATAACACTTGATGCAGTTTCCAGTCAGGCCATGAGTTCAAAAGGCTTATTCATGCTTGAAAGCTTTGGACTATCTGCAAGAGACACCTGCATGCAGTCTTCTTATTTTTGAGAGGAATCCTTTTCATGCTGTCACCACAACCAGCCTGAGTTCAGGAGGATTTTCAAAAGGCAATCATTGCATGAACAGTGGCTGACCTCGGCAGCGGGCAGTGTCTTTTAGCAATGAACGCTTATAAAAGCAGACAACTGCTGGAATTACTGCCGTCTTTCCAATTCTACCTCCTGCACACCTAAAGAGATAGAATATGAGAGACGAAACCAGCCCATTTCAGTAGCACTAAATACAAGCACAGCTAAATTTGGATATATTTTCTGAAGGTTTTGATGACTGTGGAAGTCCTCTCTGAAAAGCTTCTTTATACAAAAGTCTCTAAAGAATGCCTCAGCGCTGTTTTTCAGTTCTCAGCTATTTTTCTCCTTGCATAGCGCTGTTAATACACATGTCCATTAAATGTAACTTCAGAACTTTTCAAAACCAAGTGTTGGAACTTTGTAACTGCACAAATAATCCTGACTCATCCGTGATTTTGCCTGAAAAGAAACAAAGATCACATGTGGTTGTTTATGGCCTGCAACTAGTGCTTAGAAGATACATAGCCCTTGAAAAGTGCTAGAAGTGTATAAATATATCTAGGATTAAAGAGAAGTGCTAATATGTTTTTGGTAAAGAGTGTAACAACTTAGATAGAATCAGTAGAGAGCTCACAGCTCTTGCAAGACATTTTTTCTGAGAATGACAGAGCTCTTAATCCTCATGTGCAAGAAATCAGGCAAGGGAGGCCAGAGTCAAGCATGGCTATGTGTGCTTGTTTGGGCTGGGATAAAGTTAGTTTTCTTCATAGTTGCTAGTATAGGGCTACCTTGGGGATTTGTGCAGAAAACAGGGCTGATAACACAGTGATCTTTCTAAACAGTGCTTACACAGAGCTAAGGCCTTTTCTGCTTTTCACCTCATACCACCAGTGGGGAGGCTGGAACATTGGAAGTTGAGAAGGATCACAGCCAGAACAGGTGGCCCCAAATGACCAAAGGGATATTCCATACCATATGGCATTGTGCTCAGCATGTTAAATTTGGGGGAGCAAAAGAGGGAAAATTTCAGAGTGATGCCATTTGTCTTCCCAAGTAACTGTTGACCGTGACACAACCCTGGTCTCCTGGAGATGGCTGAACACTTGTCTGCCAATGGGAAACAGTGAATGAATTCCTTGTTTAGCTTTGGTTGTCTCTGCTGCTTTTGCTTTACCTGTCAAACTGCCTTAATCTCAACCCACGAGTTTTCTCACTTTTATTTATCCAATTCTCTCCCCCATTCCACTTGAGGAGAGTGAGCCGCTGTGTGGGGCTTAATTGCCATTTGGAGTTAACTCAAAAGTCTGACAGGGTATCATTACATCAACACAAGCTTACTCATGACAGGTTATGGTACCTAGTGAAGCTTCTATTTTGAGGGAAAGCAAGGAACATGTCATGTTTGCAGTTAGGGTTACAATGATTTTACTATTTTTGTAAGCAGAGTCTACCCTTTTATTAAGGCATGCTGAAAGTAACACCTCCTTCTGGTCAAAATAAAGTGTGGGAAGGAAGTGCACAGGCAGTGCAACTAGGGTCTTATATCCTGAGAAGAATAGAGAAATTTTGTGTAGGCACAGGACAAGAAATGATAAGGTAGAGCTGAAGATGAATTTGGCAGTTGTGAAGAACAGTAAGAGGAGCTTCTACAGAAACATGGATCATAAAGGGAAGATTAAAAAAATTATATCCCTGATAAATAAGATAGCCTAGAGAATATAAGGCTCCAGAGTGAACTCATCAGGGCCTTTCAGTACTTGAAGGGGCTTATATAAAAGAGGGAAAGTAACATTTTACATGGGCAGATAGTGGTAAGATGAGGGGAAAAGGTTTAAACCTAAAAGAGGAGAGATTTAGATCAGATGCTAGGAAGATATTATTTACTCAGTGGGTAGTGATGTCATGGTTTCCCCAGGACGTTGTTGATGCCCCATCCCTGGAAGTCCAAGGTCAGGTTGGATGGGGCCCTGTGCAACCTGATCAAGTTAGTGTAATTCCTTCCTGTGTTGTCACTGCCCATAACAGAGTGCTAGAACTAGATGATCTTTATGGTTCCTTCCACCCAAGCCTTTCTATGATTAAATTTCCCACGTAGAATACCTTTCAAGCTTGGCTACTTCACTCCAGGCAGCTAAAATCCTCAAGGATGCAAGCTATAAGTGCCAATTTACACCCATCAGCTCCATGGTACTGTATACTCATGCTCCATGCAGTATAAAAATTCCAAGGGCTAACAACTTTAAATAAACAATGATCATGACTGATGATGAGTAAGAACTACTAACATAAGGTACATTGTCAATAAATGAAATGTAGTAAGATTTTTTTTAAGTTTAAACCTTTCTTGATTCATGCCATTTAAACATGTCCATCACACACTGATTGCTAATTGTCTCTAATCTCTCTAATTCTCATAGATATATTTATCAGTTATATGACAAGATGAAATAAACCACTTGAATGCACCTTGGATACTAATAAATGCCAATGTATGTGCAGCTTATTAATTCTTTATTTTCTGTACTCAATAGTCTTCATTTATTGTTTGGTGATGTTCATGTGTGCTGATGTGTCGACACCCTTTTTGAGGTTTCAGAATCCAGACCTGGGTCACACTCAGGCTGTGAGTCATCTTCCTAAATCACAGGTGTGCTGTGCTCACTGAGATGCCAGGGAATGACCTCTGGTTCATAAAGATACCTAACTCCTTTGTAATATTTTTCATTCATATATGATCTTTTTGGCTATTTGAGACAGTCTCAAATGGCACAAATTGGCTATGTGCAGACATCTCAGTCATAGGCTGTATGTCCATTGAGCTCATCACACTTGTCTTTCTAAAACATGGAAAGAAATCAGCACCTCTAAAGAGAAATTTACTCAAGAAAAAAATTAAATTACACGCTTTCTCTCTGGAAGTACCTGTTTTTCTTTGTGGTCTATATTCTCCTGAAATTATTGAGATGTATTTAGGCAAACAAATCCCATTCTGTGAAATCAAAATTTAAAAAAATAATTCAGTAAAAGTGTTATCAAAGGTACTTTGAATTAACATGTTCTGACAGAAAACTTTATGTTCTTTTTTGCTTGTTGAGAGTCGTAACATGTTGGAAAGTTTTCAGAAATTTTCTGTGTCCTTATTGCTTGCTTTTGGAAAGGGAAAATTTTTTGTATATATGTAAATAGAATAGCTACATAATTGAATTGTAAGCTATGGTTCTAGACATATGAAACAGAGGGAGACATCATAAATAGTTCATTTAAATATTTAAAAAAAAAATGCCAAAACTGGAAGAGAAAAAAATCCTTTCCTATCTTAAATTTGGAAAGGTATGACAATAAAAGCAAGCAGCAAATAAAAATTACCCTATGACAATCATTATCTTTTTGTATAGGGTTTTATAGAGGAGGTGTCAGTTTTAACATGCCTTTAAGAAAGGGTAGACTCTTCCTACAAAAATTGTAAAGCCATTTTAACCCTAACTGCAAAGACAACAAGATCCTTGCTTTTCTTTAAAATAGAGGCTTCATTAGGTAGTATAACCTACCATGAGTAAGCTTGCATTAAAGTAATGACACCCTTTAAAGTAATGTCAGTCCTTTAGCTACAAGGACTTGATTGTATCACACTGGTTGTGGTGAGTTAACCCCAGGTGGTAGCTAAACACTGTACAACTGCTCACTCTCTCTCCCTGGGTGGAACACAGGAGAGAATTAGAAGAGTAAAAGTGAGAAAACTCATGGGTTGAGATACAAACAGTTCAAAAGAGAAAGCAAATGCAGCAGAGACAAGCAAAGCAAATTGAGGAATTCATTCACCACTTCCCATTGGCTGGCAGGTGTTCAGCCATGTCCAGGAGAGCAGAGTTCCATCAGGTGTGGCAGTGACCTGGGGAAGACAAATGGTATCACCCTGAACATCCTGCTTCTCTCTTCTTCACCCAGCTTTACGTGCTCAGCATGATGCTGCATTGTGTGAGATATCCTTTGGCCACCTGGAGTCAGCTGTCCCAGCTGGGTCATCTCCCTGGTACATGTGCACACCCAGCCACCTTGCTGAGAGGTTGCAGTGAGAAACAGAAAACCCCACAACTCTGTATAAGCTTTGCTCAGAAAAACTATAACATAGGTGTGTTATTTTCGCTGTTTTCATCACAAATCCAAAACATTTCATGTTTCATGAAGAAAATTAATGCTATGAAGAAAATTAATTCCATTCATGCAAATATGGTGCAACAGTATATGAGACTGGCAAGAAAGTTGTGATTCTTTTCACTAGTGACTATCAAAAAATATAGTTACAGTGTGATTAAACATCAGACTTTGAAATGGAATTTAGTTCAATTTCAATACATTTGCATTGGGTGTTAATATTGATGATTAGTCCAAGTTCTTGCTATAGTCAGTGGAAATCTGGGCTCAATTATAATTTAGGAATATCATACCATTCTTTCTTTGTTAATTTCTTGAGATACCAACAATCTCAGCCTATCAATCTAGACTATGAATAATGAACAACTTATAGAATTCAAAGATTGTTCATATGATATGAAGGAAATAACATTGTAAACAAAGTTGACCTATGGTTTATGAACCTAATGTCCATCTTAATAATTACTTTCTTAATCATGTCATTTTTATGAGCTATATAGGATTTTGCTATCTTCATGAACTCCATTAAAAATCTACCATGACTTCTAGTTATGATTTATAGTTATTGCATCAAAAATTATCATGTATTTTTTACTGAAATTATGCCACACCTTAATATAAACAGCAAACCCTTGAATTAATATAAATATTCTGTTAAAAAAAAAAAGGAAAAAGAAAAAACTGCTCCACCACCCCCTGTTACTTCCACACCACAGGATTTAATCTACTGTGCATTACCACTGACCCATTTAGTGTAGAGAAGACACAATAAATCAATGTTTGTTAACATATGCTTAAGTAGAAAAGCAATTTCACAGGTCAGGCAACATAGTCATGAAATGTCTGTGAAGCAGTGGTGCAATGACTGTTGAGAAGGACACAGCCAAAATAAAAAAAAAATCTCTGATTTTTCTGTGTACTCTGTTTTCCTTTTTGTTATTATTTTGATCAAACACTTGCTTCTTTGTCAATAGCAGTGATTGGCAAGATATCCATAAAACCTCAGATTAGTGTTTCAAATATTTAAAGTAGTATTGTTTTTTTAAGTGATTGGGGTGGGGAAGAAAGGAAACAAAATCAGCAGCCTAAAATAAAATGCAGTGCTCAGACTGTGTAATTCCAGGTCTGGATTTGAACCTTCACTACTTCCAAAAGTTAGTTTTTTTTCAAAATAGAGGAGATGAGGACAGAAAAATTCACCATTATGCCAAATTTGAGATGAACACTCAGTAGGTGAATGAACACAAATTTGAGATGAACTCAAGAGACTGAAACACCATACATATTCACATTAGTACCATTAAATGTGTCCACAAGATGTATGCATTCCTAAAGGAAAGAATCAACTATAAAATCTGAACCATCTCCTGTGAACCAGGAATTACACAAGAAATGTATCTGTGTCCTTAAAAGAGTCTGTTCACCACTATCTTAATTTTATTCAAGTCCAAAGCCTATTTGAAATTTTTCCAGCACTGTTTCTAATAAGGCTCAGGTGACTGCCTAATGCATAATAGAACTTTCTTCAGCTAAAAATATTAAAACTTTTATCCACCTACCTTGACCTCCAAATTAGCATGTAAGGAATGTGACAGTGAAAGTAGATGCTGAATTTTTATTAGACACTCTAGTATCTTCAGTTCTGTTAATTTAGGGTGAAACCAAAGTGTCAAGAAGTTTCCTTTTTGTATTGTATAAAAAGAATCATTTATGCATTATTAAAATACAGCATATCCTGGCAGAATTTTTAAAAAGAGAAAAATATCCTAGGCATGCATGCTCTTTAATGATCTACCTTTAAAAAAACCAGCTTCCATTACCCTTCTAGTAGAAAAAGCTAGCTGGGTTTTCCTTTATGAATAGAGCTTACTTAGTTTTGCCTCAGAGGTTTCAAAAACATTTAATGGATATTTAAAATTGTAATGCATAAGGTTTGATGTCTTAAATTCTCATTTATATAAAATTGTTAGCAAGCTTGTCAAAGTAATAGACAAACTATTATATGTACAGTATAGTAATAATTACTTAGCAAAGTAGTAAGACAGAGGCTTGGCATATTTTAATTTTGACTTTAAATATTAACTAATATTTCAATTAGTCTCTTCATAATACATTTACATTTACTGTTAAAGTACATTTGTATTTTGTTGGAACCCAGGACGTCTCTCTGACAGTCCTGGATGATCCAGGGGGCTTTGAAGCCCTGGCAGTGGGGTTGGAGACCCTGGCATGCAGCCAAAGACCCCTGTGGTTTTGAGTTTGACCCATGGAATAAATTGCCACCTTTGTATGAGGAACTGGAAGTCACAAAAGTTTAGACAGCATAGTAGTAGTAGTTGTAGGGTGAAAAAAGAAATTTTAGGATTTTGTACTTGGGGGTTTAAGGATCTAAGATGGAGGAATTAGGGCGTGCCCTGTCCTCCTTCTTTCTTCTTCCTAACGTCCATCTTTCTGGGTGGTGTTGGCATTCTTAGATTGGCTCAGAGTAGAAAGTTACTGTCTAACATAGGTGATAGGGATTGGAACATAATTGTAAATATCAAATATGTAGTTTATGGTATAAAAGACAACACTAGCCCTGTGGGAAGGCAGTGTACCTTGGACTGACCTGCTGAACAGACCTCAGCAGCTCAGACAGAAACGTTTTTAGATAAGAAATAATAAACAGCCTTGAGACCGACAGCCAAAGTCTTCTGACTCCTTCTTCGACAGCTGGGTTGGGAAAAAAGTCTTTTTATCACATCTCGGGGTCATCTTGACCAGAAGAGATCCTGAGAGTATTTGAATAGTATTTTTAAGTGAACATTTAATTTTTGTGTATTTCTATAGCACTGTTCATAGAAAAGTACATTACTATTGTGAAACTTATCTTCAATGTATAAAGATTAAAGATTATGTAGTAATCTTTAATAATTATGTATAAAGACTAGTTAAGTAGCAACCCTGTCTATTGAGATCATTTGTAGTGTCCCCATTAACATCCTGTCCAAATGATTGCTAGTTGTGTGTACGCTGGAGGGAAGGGAAGCCATCCAGAGGGACTTTGACAGGCTTGAGAGCTGGGGCAGTGTGAACATCATAGCGTTCAACAGGTTAAAGTGCAAGGTCCTGCACTGGGTTGGGGAAATCCCAAGCACAAATACAAGCTGGGAAGAGAATGGATTGACAGCAGCTCTGTGGA
Organism: Urocynchramus pylzowi; assembly: GCA_013397555.1. Lineage (NCBI taxonomy): Eukaryota > Metazoa > Chordata > Aves > Passeriformes > Fringillidae > Urocynchramus > Urocynchramus pylzowi. The sequence continues at coordinate 419,251 of VZRH01003846.1, read as the reverse complement.
GAAGGACTTGGGATTATTGGTGGATGGGAACCTTGACATGAACTAACAATGTGCACTTGCAACCCAGAAAGTCAATCATATCTTGGGCTGTGTCAAAAGAAGAGTGGCCAGCAGGTTGAGGAGGGTGATTCCCCCTGCTTCCTTCACTCTCATGACATCCTGCCTGGAGTTCTACACTCAGCTCTGGGCCCCACAACCTAAGAAGGACATGGACCTGCTGAAGTGAGTCTGAAGGACTCTGAAGAAGTCTNCAGCTCTGTGGAGAAGGACTTGGGATTATTGGTGGATGGGAACCTTGACATGAACTAACAATGTGCACTTGCAACCCAGAAAGTCAATCATATCTTGGGCTGTGTCAAAAGAAGAGTGGCCAGCAGGTTGAGGAGGGTGATTCCCCCTGCTTCCTTCACTCTCATGACATCCTGCCTGGAGTTCTACACTCAGCTCTGGGCCCCACAACCTAAGAAGGACATGGACCTGCTGAAGTGAGTCTGAAGGACTCTGAAGAAGTCTGAAGGTCACCAAGATGGTCAGAGGGCTGGAGCAAGGGTTGGACCACCTCTCCTGTGAAGACAGGTTGCTCAGCCTGGAGAAGAGAACCTGGAGAACTCAGGAGACACCTTCCAGCACCTTCCAGCACTTAAAGGAGGCCATCAAGAAAGCTGTACAGGGACTTTTTACACTCTGGTGTGGGTTGGACTTTCAGACCATGAGTTATAAATTCCACTCAGATGTGTAGAAATATAATTAGGTTTGTATTTATTGTAGTTTATTTCCTAGCAATCCAGAAGGTAGGAACAGAATTGTGTTAAGGGAAATGTATTAACTTAATTATGGAATATTTGTTAAAGTCAACAAATACATCAGCTGAGCTCCAAAATTCCTAAAAGAAGAAGAAAGTATTCTATGCTCTTATCAGGCATATTTTTATTTTTGGAATATGCCATGTAACAAAAATAGTGAGAGACACTAATGATGAAATGCTTTCTGAGACTGAATGTTTTCACTTACATAGTTATTTAGTGGAAACAATCTATGTTTTTGACCAATACAGAGGCTTTCAAGAGACCTTTTCAAGAACATCATGTTTTATGCATTTTACTTTTCTATGTGTGATGCATCTTTTTTGTCCACTTCCATTTGTCCACTGTTTCTATGGCATGTTCTATTAAAGAATTCACCAGGTCATAGTGAGGAAGTCTGTCTTCTGTCTGGTCAAAATCAGGTAGAAACCTCTGGAATAAGAAAGACAATAACTTCTGAGAATACCTGAATAGCCCAGTTGGGAAACAGGCATTCAGTTTTCCAGAGGCACGGCAGAAATCACACTTTAGATTGGCTACACATCCTGTTCAAGATTGTGGGACCCTTTCTCCAGAGATCCCAAAAGTTTCTAATTTAAGAAAAACAAAAGGTGTCATATTGCATTCCTAAAAGTTGCCAATTTAAGTAAAAAAAGAGGTGTAATATTGCAATGGTCCAGTGGAATTTTTAACATGCCCTTCATACTATAGTCTATCTTGACTACATCTCATTTACAGTGTCGAAGGAGAATTCGAAAGACCTTAAGGTGTTTCTATCTCAATGAAAGAGGAGGATTTTTTTTCATTTGATTTTCTTATAAATCACAATATTAGAAGCCCTTTCACCTTATGTGCTTACTTAAGACAGGGGAGCAGGCATATTCAGGGGAAAGATCTACATGAATTGTATCCCCATCACAAAACTTGTGTATCTGTGATTAACAGCTGTGGAAAAGTTTGGTTTTAGTAGATGTCATGATTGTAGGAGCATATGTGGTGTATTCCAGGCATAACTAAAATGGCCTGAAGCAGCATGCAGGAAAAAAGTTTAGTTGAATAGTTACGGAAATTTTAAACTGCATAAACTGTGCAACAACTATATTTATGCAGGCCCAAAATTTTATATAAGCAAGATTTTGTTATGTTGCAGTTTCTAAATTTTGCAGAGCATTTATGGAAGCTGGAAGCCAAATCAGAGACTACAAAAAAAGAATCTTGGGCATTTTGATAATTACAAAGCATTCATGGCCAGCTGGAAGTCAGAGCAATGTGTACTTAACTGCTTTGAATAGTCTGTGTTTTGCATGTAGTAATCTGTGTGCATTTGCTCTGATTGCTCAAGGGGAAATAATTACTGTTTATGAAAGATTGTCCATTATTCCCCAATTAGAGAGAAAAAGCATTCTATAACTGGGAAAATCTGGCTGTTCTGTAGACTTTGTGAGAAACCCTTCCTTAGAGACGCCATACTCCATAAAAAAACACAGTTGTTGTCATCCAGGGTGCTACATAAGCAAGGGGTCAAAACCCCATGGATTTTTAAATATATCTTGAATTGCTATGAATTTACTACAACATTTTAATTGAACATCAGACAGTATATGAACTGTAAGAAATTCATGCTCAATTGTGATTTTCTTCCTCCATAACTTAGGGTTAAAAAAGAAAACCCAAAGAAAAAAAAAAAAAACAAAAAAAAAAAACCCAAAAAACAAAAAAAAAACCAAAAAAAACAAAACCAAAAACAAAAAAAAAAAAAAAAAACCAAAAAAAAAAACCCACCCAAAAAACCCAAAACAAAACAAATAAACCAAAATACACTAAAAGAAAAAACGCAGTTTACTTATCAGTTTCTGACCCAGAAACAGAGTAGACAATGTTTCAACTTTTCCTTTCCCATCAATTTTTTGTCATGGGGGAAATATGTCGAACACAGTGTCTATGTTGCGTATCTCTGTAGGATGAATGTCTGCATGGGTACAGCTGTAGTGCTATTTCCAGTCCCAGTAAGCCAAAGAGTAAATTTCTTCTATTCATACTTTAATTAGTTAATTATAAGGTTTCTATTAAAACTTAGTTTAGATGGTAGCATACACAGATTTGGAGTGAGGGAATTCAATAATATGTGAAATCTCTTGCTCCTAGGAAGATCTAACAGAAAATATTTCTTAGTGATAATTAAAAAATATATAAACAATCAAGATTTCTATACCATCATCCAGAAGCAATGCTGCAAATGCTTATGCTGAGCTGCATTTAAAGATGAAAGCTGACCCCTAGTTTCTATTATAGATGTGTTCTAAGAGGAATAGTATTTCTGGGTCTGACAGTGGTATTAATTTTTATTTTCCTAATGTTGCTCCTTCATTATTTAAGAATAATATTCTAATTCAAGGATTAACTCTCTGTGATTCTGTCTGTGCTGTTCACACTGAAGTTGTGCATATTTCTTCCTTGAAAAAACAGCAGGAACACTATTCTAAGTATCAATTGTCAATTGTACATTTCCAACAGTTTTTCTGTTCTCAGGAGAAACATTATCTGGATTTACCCAATTTCATAAGACTTTTCTGTTTGAATAAAGCTATGGCCTAACTCAGAGAGCCAAAATTGCTCCTCATTTCCCCACACTAACTTCATACTTTTTCAGATTTGGCGTGAGACACAAATGGGCCAAGATCTGCACCCTAATTTCTACTGGAAAGGAGCTGGTGGATAAAAGTATGTAAGTTGGATCAGTCTCAGAGTGCTGAAACCAGCCAGCTGGAATAATTCACATGCACTGACATGTCTATTTAGTTATATTTTGAAAGTCTTTCACTAAGTAAAAACCCAACCCATGCAAAAAAAAAACCAAAAAAAAAAAAAAACCCCAAAAAACCCCAAACCAAACCAAAAACCCTCCAAAGCCCAAAAAAACCCCAAAACAAAACAAAACAAAACCCAAACCAAACATATTTTTAAGAAAGACATTGAGATGAACTTAAACTAGTACAGGTCTTCTGTCAGTTAAATAGCTGTGGAGACAGCCAGATGCCTGCAAGCACACAAAATCAAATAAATTTCCATTAAGTTTTCTTCTAAGGAAAAACAAATAAGTGCAATTGTTTAAGGGGGTGGGGAGTTGATTTTAAACAACAGAAAGGAAAAAAAAGTACAAAAGAACCCCAAACAAACATCAGATCAAGTCCAGTCATAATCTGTGGTGTAGTGATCTAGTTGCATACAGCTTCTCAAGGGGAGCGAAGATATAGGTGCTAGCCTCAGGTTCCTCAGGCTTGTGAAGTTGTATATCTTTCTATCTAAATTATTTTTTATAAGAATTAATATGCATTTTATTTTTAACATAAAAGATATGCAATCCAGATATGGAACTGAAGAAGGAAAACAACAGTAATTTCTTTCTGCTTGTAATTGTATTCTGCTTATCTGAAGAGTAAAACATGCATTATCCTCACCAATCTTCAGGCTATTTAACTATTCAGAAATAATTATTTGGGGGACCTTTCTGTCTTGTTCTGTGAAGACTTTAGGGTTTAATAGGTTGTATTTTTATATCAGACACCAATTGTCTAAGGCTTTTCAATGTATCCATGCAAATCATCTGCATATGATTCCCAAAGAGGCAGGAATGTCATACAGTTATTTACACAGCATCATCTTCATAAGAAGAGATAAGTATTCCTGGGGTATTATGCCACTGTATCATATTTTTTAACTCTGGTGCACCTGCACATGCAATGTGGTGTTTACTGTGCAATCTGCAATCGGTGTAAGAAAGATCCTACTTTCAAAATAAATGTTAAATTTTAGGGCGTTAACAACCCAATTCCTGCTAATAGATCTGTTTGTTCATGTATACATGCAAAAATTTGCAGAATTAAGGTAAATGCCTCAGATTCAATATTCTACATTTCTCTCCAGGAGTTAGTAGACCCCCATAAAAAGGAAGTGAACTTAGGTTTTAAAAAAGATTTTTTGACTGCTGAGGAAAAAAAAAAGTAAATCTATATGGCAATGGTAAAAAAAATCATGTTAAAAGGATGAAGGAAGAACAGAGTGCTGGATACAGATCTGAACTATTCAGGGTCATGAAATCTGTGCTCTTTGGCTGAAAGCGCAGCATATAACTTCAGTAGTGTCTCTCAGTCTCTTAAAAAACCAACTGTGAAAAAAGGTCAAATGAGAGCTGACAAAATGACTTAGATGCTCCATTTGATGTTTCAGTTGTTTCTTTAGTTCAACTATTATTTTTTATCACCTTGGTTTCATAGTACAATTCTTTTGAAAACAGTGATAGAAAATAGTACATATATCATAACGCTAGGATAATTTTGTAAATTCAATGTAGGCTGAGTCTGCTGCATTATTATAAAAATTAAAAAAAATAATTTAACTAAAAATAGGACAAGATCTCAGTTCCCTGAATTTCGGGTGCCTGAAGACTGCTGAAATGGCTTAAAACAGAGCTCAAGCAGTCCAGGACAAGCACTTTTTTTAAGAACACAGACTTTGTATCATTCCCCTCCTCCTCTAATACCTGTAGAATTCATATTGCATCCAATCCTACTGTAGTTACCCATTCTCTGAGTTTCTCCAGGCCATGAAGTATGGATGTTGGAGCCTTTCTTATTTATAACTTCATAAAAGACAAGTCTACAATTACCTCTTCCATGTTCTCTCAAGACATGAGCCAACTTCCTTTCCAGACATCTTCCTGAGGCAATCTGCCCCAGATTCTGTCAAAAATATACAGGATGTCAATTTTAGAGAAGACAAGAGATTCTAGTTGCGATAACTTTTTAGATCCCTTGCTGCAAAGAGATAAAGACAGTTATGCTGACTGTCAAGGGCAATTTCTTTCCTGTTTTTCTCGTATTTTTTTGCTAGGGAGGGAAATATATAACCATGTGACATTCACACTGACTCCCTGAAAAGTGAATTCTTGCATTACCGTTTTATAATTGCGTTAATTATTTTGAGGTCCTTTTCCTATAGAGTGTTTTTATTGTGTGCAAGTTTTCTTTTCATTGCTAAGCTGAAGCAGCTAGATTTTGATAAACAAAATCATAAGCAAAAAGAACTGGAGACAGATGATATTATGAAAGCCATGCTGCTTATTATCATGCACTTCCCCTCAGAATCTTTTATAATTTAGATAAGCTAGATTTGTCTCCCAGGCTGGCTTGCACCTGGCCCTGCAAACATGCTGAGCTCCTGAACTTGCCCAGGTTTCACTCTGACCCATGGTCTGCCTGTGGCCCAGATTGCTTCAAATCTAGGAGCTACAAAGCTCTTGCAAGCCTAGGGTTCAGACATGGACATGGACTTGAGCAGGTGGCTGAGATTTCTTCATGTTTGAACCTTTTTCTTTCTTCTGACACAGTGTTATTTTAGTGTTTCAGATATTCTGGTATCCCTTTTCTCACTTCTGAAGCCATCTTCACAGATCCAAGAAGAAAATTGACATGGATTCTGTCATCCTGTATGTGACAAGTAAAAAATTAACCAATACCACAAACCAACTATCTAACAAAAAAATGTGATTCAGTTGTTACCATGACATGTCTCCAGGGAAGGTATATTTTGTTCTTTGAGATGCTAGGTGCCTTGACCATGGCAGGAGTCTGAGGAGTACTTTGGAGAGGTGTTATTGGATGAAGTCATTTTTGGCAGGATCATCAAACATTTTAGTTGTTTGCAGCTTAAACATCATGTCTATTGATCAGATATGAAAATCTCTAGAGGAAATATGTATTGAGTAAATTAACTCCTTGGAGATGTCTCTTTTTCTTGGAAAAGTAGTGAGTTATGGTTCCTAATGGGTTATGAGGTCCTTAATTTCCCTTCTCCTTCTTCTCTTCCCCATGCCCTGTGTCACCATGGCATGGCAGGGGAAAGGCAGGTCTCTCTCAGGGGGCCAGGCTGGCTTTGACAAGTTGGAGTCAGTTGTCCCTGGCCCTACTCTCTTGTGACTGTTGCTGTTGTGGGTTAATGTACACACAGGTGAGAAAAGAGAAGCTGGTGAAATCTGAATGCTGAATAGCAGGCAGAATCAGAACACTAGTGAACAAAAGTGTTAAAAAAAATTCCTCCTCTTATGGATTAAGACTGTGAAAAAAGGGTAAGGAAGTAAAGGCAGTTGCATGAAAAGATAGAGAAGAAGGAATTCTTTATTTTAAGATTGTTGTTACTAAACTTAAGGAGCAAACATTAAGTCATTTCCTTCTGAAAATACAAAGTGGTGAGAAATCACCACCATTTCATGAACTTTAGAGATAGCTTCTTCTATGAATGGTACCTGAGCACTAGACTGTTCCAGTTCTCCAGTACTCAGTCTTTCTTCCACTTCTGAGAAGTAGGGGACAAAAAAAGGGAAGGGGAAGGGGAAGTGGAAGGGAAAGGGAAAGGGAAAGGGAAAGGAAAAGGCTTGAGTAATAAAAAAGATTTTCTCTAGTAATCTGATGAATGTTTTTTTTTATGGAAACTGTCTGTCTCTTAAGGTTATCACAAAGCCATCCACTGAAAACCCCATAATCTGTACTGCAGGGTTCATAACCACATCACAAGAAACCATGCCCTTCTGCTAGGCTTTTACTGTAGAATTCTTTTGTTGGCAGGCTCTTTGAAGGTTTGTCTCAGAAGAAAGATAGAGTAAGATAAAAGTCTTCATTCCTTACGCACCCATGTGAGACTGTAATTTCCAACTCATATTGAAAAAGTAATTTTATACCTCATAGATCTATTACATAATCCATAATGCCACACAGTAAAAAGAATTTTTAATTTTGCCACTTCAAAGGTGCCATTTTTAGACGTGCTTTTATAGGTTATCATCCTTCTAGCATACTTCTGTATCAGTTTCAATAGCAAAACCAAAAGCTGCACTAATAACCAGAGGATAAAATCAGCTTTGCATTTCTTCCTGTACAATGTTGTTATGAAAATGTAGTCAAACCTTGTTGATATAAAGTCTAAAACATCTACATGGTAGACAGGACAGTTTACAAGAAAGTTGAAAGACCTTGACCCTACTTTTAGACCTTCACTACAGTTGATGTGGAGAATCAATCAGAAGCTCAGTGCTCATTTGTCTGAAACATTTTGGAGTTTCTTTTCTCCGCTCCAAAATAAAAATATTGTTGGTTTTGGTTTTTGGTGGGGTTTTTTCTGTTTGCTTGTTTGTTTGTTTGTTTTTGTTCTTCTTGTTTTTAAGAGGTGATTACAGAAGATCATCAAAGTGCAAGCCTGCTAGGAAGCAGAATACAGGAAACGTCACATTTTCTAAATACAAATATTTCAAGCTGAATCTTAAGAGATAAGGCTCATTTGCTTTTTCCATATTGTTCCTCAAATTATGTGATATACTTTGCCTCATTAAATCTGTAGGACAATATCAAGCTTTTTTTTTGTTTGTTTGTTTCTTTTCTCTTCCTCTACAACTTTTCTCTCTTCTACAACATTCCAAACTTCTTTTTAAAACTACTTTTTGAATGGGTGATATTTATATATTTTTCTGCCTACAGGAGAAACATCACAGGCTTGCAGTAATTTCCCTGATTTCTTTATTTTCTCCTTCACCCCTGGATAATGTCCTTGATTTTTGGTAGATAATATTAGTGAATTCTAAATCACAGAAGAATAGCCATATAGAAAGATACATGCAGTGGAACAGAATTATTAAATATCTGCAAAGATATTGATGCTAGTCTTCATATGCAATTAGAAAAATGAGTATCATTCACCTAGTTGTATGGAGCATTTCTTTAAATGAAGCAAAACACTCACCAAAATTAAGATAACAAAACTCCTCTGTATTTAAAAAAATCACCTGGTTCTCCTTCTATGCTAAACTGAGGAAGCTTTCTTATGTAAAAGTAAGACAAATTATGTTGACTAGTTACTGCTTACTACATTCTCTTTCTTAATTCGTGGTTATAAAGCACTGAGCGCAGTAACCTTTTCAATACTTTTCAGAAAGTGTTACTACAAAATTTAAAGTTGCTATATTTACATGTCACATGTTTTCTCAGTGAATTGCTCTGTCTTGTGATCAAGAGAGAGCCCAGCTATGTGCTACTATATGAATATTTGCATTTCATACCAAGGTAACAAGTAATTTATATTGTAATAGAACCATCCTTATAATCTTTTTCAAAATAAACCTTCCTACTAGGACTTAAACCTAATGTTCCCAGTCCTTTAAAATATTAACTATGTTTACATTGAAAATTATTTCAGGGCAAATGCAATCTTTCAAAAAATGTTAGCATGACATTAATACATTTATTTAAAGGTACCATTAATGTTCTCTTGCTCTGTCTTTCCTCAGAGTAATTGATTATCTTTGGACTATCAAAGAGCCTCACCCATAGTATTAGATAGGTGTCTTCTAGGACCTATTTAAACAGTAAATAAAAAATATTTATTTTTAGGGAATTTTCAAACTGACTTGCTTTGTACTGTGATGCTCTTATTTAGTAAGTATTCTCTAGTCCTTGTACTGGATAACAAAGGTGTTATTTACACATATGCAAACCTTTGAGTGGCAACAAAAAGGTGACAGGATTCCTTCTTTGCATTAATTGTTTTACTCTCATTAATTATCTGAGAAAGTCTGTTGAAAATTTTTATACACTGGGAAAATAAATTTTACAGTCTGAGACATTTACACACCTTTTTGCTACACAGTATTAAAATAATTTCTGAAATTCAACTTATATCAAATGAAGAACCACTTATACAGTAAAACCTTTTATAAGAACAAGCTAATCCAGCAAGAAATTGTGCCTTTGTGTATCTTTGTTTTCAACATTTGGAAACTGCAATTTACTCTGTCAAGTGATACACAACATTCTACTTATGTTCTACACTTAGGTTGGCAAATGTAACCATTTGTCTTAAAAGGCTATTGCTCTGCTTCCTGGATACAACATCATTCTAGCAAATCCTATTCTTCTCCAACCCATTGTTAATTTTTCTCTTTTGACTTAGTCAAACAAAGACTGTGCAATAGAACAATCAACATGCAATATGTTGTGCATAGCAATTATGATTGAATTATTTAGAATTAGTCCCTGCAGAAAAATAATCTTACTGGGAAATTTTTAAAGTATTTATGCAAATATGCTGCAGTACAATTTCTAGAGATTGCAACTGTATCTTAGAAACAAAGTAATTTTGCTCTTCATGTGTACTAACCCTCTATAATTATTTTCTAAATAGGAAGGAGTAATTTTTTAAAGTATTTTAAAGTGTTCACTATTTTCTTACAGCTGTGGATTTATGCTCTATTTTATTTTTCATCATGAAAGTAAGTCAGAATCTGATGTCTGAATATCAGTCTGAGAGCCACACAAAACCAGAGCATATGCTCTTACACTACCTCATTATATGAGCCACACATGCATTTCACTCAGCACTTTAGACTGGTAAAGTCTTACTGTATTTTACTTTTATTTATTTGACCACAAATTGGAGCAAGCTGAGTCTAGATGTCAGTGAAGTCAGTGCTAACCACATCATCTTTGTTTCCTCTAACTTGCACAGCCAGGGAGAGTGGTAGAGTGAGATTTAAATAGGCAAAGTGGAGTCCCTTGGGTTTTGTACCTCCAGCCTGCCCTCATTTACCCCTCACAGCCTGGTGAGAGAGGTCATTTGCATCTCACTTCTGCAGTAGGGACCCACAACTATTCCCATGAACAATGATGGGAAAAACACCAGGATATCTGGGACTTATCAAATGAGAACTGCTTAAAAACAAAATTGTCTGCTGCTTCTGTCTTCATCAGCCATTGGTAAAAGTGATTCTATCTATGATTCCCTAAAATGAAAATATAAGGAAACTCAATAAAATGTATATGCAAACAAAATTAAATAGGTGTAGATGTAAACAATAGATGTAAACATCTGGCACATTCAAGTACACAAATCATATTTAATTCTGACCTTAATTTTTTTAGTGGATATAGAATATCTCTTTGTTTTGCTATTTTTTCAGGTAAAAAATATGCCTAATAGGAACCTCTTCCTGTGTGTCTTAACATTCCTGAATGTCTTAACATTCTAAAGCAAATCAGAATGAAAATAGCTACAATACAGCTGTCAGCAACACCCTTAGGCAGCATACTGCCTAGCAAGCCAGTTATGTTTATCTGGAATTTAGATTTTGTAGTGAAGTATCTAAGTAGACAAATTATTTTTAAGGGGCAAATGTTATTGGGCCATAACAGTGATACAGTGAGGCATGTTCAGTACTGTATAAGATTGTTAATAGATATTGGAGGACAAAGTAAAGACTTTGAGTTTTTATAGAAAATGATGTGAAAAATCAAAGATTAATCATGTTTGATTTTGATAATAACTTCCCCAGGGAAAGGAACTGCATGAGACCATTCATTAGAAAAAAACCAATAACCAGTGAAGATAGCAAGATGTTATCATCAGTTGATGGAAAAGGGAAAAAAAAAAAGAGAAAAAGAGTAAGAAAGTGTGATTAATTATGATGCACAGAGAAACATGACTTGTTTAAAAATGAATATTTTAAAGCATGGGGATGATGTGAGCAGGATAGTTTTTTTTTTG
>VZRH01003846.1:358362-407811 GCA_013397555.1 Urocynchramus pylzowi | reverse complement strand
TTTTTTGTTGTTGTTGTTGTTTTAAGATGGGGTGATCTTCAAAATGAGCTTGGTTTGTGTTTTTTACTCTTTAAACCATGGCTCGGGCAATAATTAAATGCTGGAGGAAATAATATTCTGTCATACTTGTTTAACTCTTAGCTAGTTCAGCTGTGCAGAGATGTGCCTGGAGTACCCAAAGCCCTCTCTAGTCTTCTTCCTTAGCAGTTACAGCTTTTCTGAGTTTTGATTTATTCATAAGATCTTATTAGGGGAAGGCAACAGCTTCTTTACTTAATAATCCCAGAAGAGTATTTGCATGCTCCCAACTGCTATAATCTAAGAGTGCAATGGGGCAGAGCTGGGCCATGTAACTATCTTAAAGTGGTGCTAGAGCTTATGTAAAACTTCCACTGAGGAGATGTAGGGACAGAGAGAAAAGGAGACAACAAAATGTGTTGAGCTTACTAACTGTACAAGACAGAGTGCACTTTTCTTCTTCCTACTATGTTTGTAATACAGAATATGGACTTTTTCACCTCTATTTTGATTAAATATTTGTTCAGTGGGGAGGGGAGGAGGCCAATTTGGCAATTCTCTTTTAATTGCAGTTTCTCTCAGCAAACATTTCTTCTTTTCCAGATCTTTCTTAAAATGTACTGGATTCTATACCTTTTCAGCTAGATGGTGGTTTTTTTTTTTTTGTTTCTAGCACCTGTTTTCTTTAATTTTTATATGTGGATAAATTTATTTTTATTATAGTCTTCCATAAAATTTCATGATCCATGAATGTTATCACATTGATAAAATTTGTTTTTAAAGTTCACATCTTAAAAGATCTATGATTTTCTGATTTTATATATTTAGGATTGATTTCTTACTTTTCTTTAGTCTCTCCTTTTTTCTTTCTTCTTTTCTCAGCCTAGTATCTGTTATTAAATGTCTAATTTACAATATTTTTTCTGTAAAAGCCTTAGCATTCATTGTTCCAAATACTTCTGATTTGCTCATATTTTTCTTACCTTTTAAAATTTTGCTCGATAATATTTATTTTTAAAAGTATTATAATAATGTTCATATTTCTTGATATGCAATGTGTGAGATAAATCCACTTAGGGAATGAAAAAAAATTCTTTTTCCTAGTTGAAATAAATTATTGTTAATTTGTCAGTTTGAAGAGCAAATACAGGAAAATCATACTAAATAAAATTCATCACTTCAGCAATTATTGCATATAAACCAGAAATATAATGCACTAGTCAGTTGTTTAAAAACGTATTAGCAATTCTAGTAATCATATTTATTTCAAAGAGTTGCAATTAGTTCAGGCAGAAAAAAAAAACACGCACAAATCAAAGAAACAAAAGATATTTAAAGATTGCATATAATTAATTGTCAATTTTCTTCTTTAATATAACCTATTTAATTTGTTGATAAATCTGGCCCATAAGTTCTCAGAAATTAATATCTCAAATTTTTCCAAGATCTTGGCTTTTACTAGAGAAATTTGGGGTTTTTCACTCTCTCATTTTTCTTGATTTTAAATCACCTAATGATAGCTAAACCTTGTATTGTTTTAACAGCCTAGTTTTCCATCTCTGAAATCAAAGTTATTTGCTGTTTATTTATTGGAACCTTAAGCTTTGAATTTTTCAGTCTGAGGTGTTTTGAATGAACAATTATTGTCCTTAAAAAAAGAAACAAACAGAAAAAAAAAACAAACTAAAATTAACTGCTCAAGAATAATGAAATTAAAATTAGGAAAAAACACCAATTTAATAACAGGATATTGCCTAAGTATCCAAAAAGGAGTGAAGCTTTTTAATCTTTTCCCACCAAAGTCTTCTTCTTTTCCAGCTATTTGGTCCCTGTTTTCTTCTCCAAATACTTGATGCCCATCAAACCCTTTTGTTATTGAATCAGAAAAAGAAAAAATCTTTTTGCACCACCATATGGAAAGATTCTGTTTTATTCTCAAATTGAACATGTGAGTCAGCATGAGTCCAAAGTTTTTTTTAGAATGTATCTATTATTAATATTTTTCCAACATTTTAACAGAATAAATTTTTAAAGAGGTAGTCATTGACCTAATATCACTGCCATTGCTATTATCAATTTATAAGTCAATATAAACAGCTAAACAATGAGACTAGATGTTCCTTAACACATCAGAGCCATAATTTAAGCCTGCATTCTTCCCACTGACTGGTTCCTGCAAATCCAGACAGACATTTAATGAGTAAAATAATGATTTCAAATAGTTTCGCTTCTACTTGGTCTTTTGTTTTTTAATGATGGGCAATATTGATCTCACAGTACCTTTGCTCATTGACTGAACATTATTAGCATAGGAATTTCTATTAAGATGTATATAAACCAGTGCCATACATTAAAGTTATACAATTTATTTTACTGATAGATATTATCAAGTTCAGCCTCACCACCTTTATCACATTAAATAATATATATATTGATATTTATTAGGAATCTCAAACGTAAGATACAGTTTATAACATCCCCTAGTTAAATTGAGTCAGAAATGAAGAGGACAAGCTCAGTGTTCATTGTATATTATCTTTGATGGTATTCAAATTATTTCTGCACCATTAAGCATATTTCTATTTCCAATTGCTCTTAACTAGTTAGGGAAAAAAATTTAAAAATAAAAGAAAAAAAGAAGCTAGAGTTTATGTCCAAATGGTTTTCCATTTCACTTAGACTCAGCATCATTTTACTTTTTCTTATCCATGATGCACTGGAATCTCAAGCATGAAATTATGAAACTAAATGTACAGGAAACTTTCTTTATGTCAGATATATTTCCCCCAGCATAAATTGCCCTTTTTGTACTTCTTTTTGTTTGATTACTTGGTATGAAATTTTGACACCTTTTATGCAGTAGAATGAATAGGTCACCAACTGTACACTGACTTCTCCAAAGTACTGTGGATTCTCACAAGACTAAATCTTTTCACATTTTGGATTTATCAATCTGATTACCTCAGGAAGCTGTTATTTTTTTCACATTTTTATCACTTCAGAAAGACAACTACATTTACTTACCCAGTGAGCACTTGCTACTGAAGTCCTTTCTAAATCTGTTAAAATTCTATTCCTATGCAGAAGTAGGCAATCTTAATTAAATTTTTAAATGTTACAATTTCCCAATACCTTTCAAAAAATCTAGAGCTTTTTCAGCTACATTTTATTATATGTTTTCTCCAATTTCTGGGTTGGTTTAGTTTATTTTTTTCTTTACTATATTAAATGTGCACAAATAAAAAAATTCTGAGTAAATTGATGGGTTTTTTTCTGTAATTGAGCACACTTTAGAGCCATTTGTGTAACAACACTATGATTTTATTTCACAACCTTATTTTATATTTGGAGTTTCATTTTTTTCCTTTATATACATAATTCTTTTAAACAATTGCTTTGCAAAGTGTCACTGCTGGACTGTTATATAGATATTCTAGGCTTCTGCAAAGTGGATCAGCAGATCTAGCTGCTTTTGAAATTAAAAAAAAATCTGGAATTAAAATAAATTATCTATCTGTGCATTTTTCAGTCTCGTTTTTATCTGCAGTTTTCTTGAGCTAAGGAAGACTGAAGAAAAAATGCCATTCCCCCCTTACAGTTGAGAGGAAGTACCCAGGGAAGTGGGACTGAAATATAATCATCATGATCAATTTTATTATTTGCCTGAGGCCTTGTCATTGTCTGCTGGTAACAGATTTAGACTCTCATTTGAGCTCCATAAAGATACCCTACTTTGAAGACAAGAAGCCAGGCATCATTTTGGATTTGTTTCTTATTTCTTGTTTTTTGTTTTTCCCCCAAGGACTCTTGCCAAGACAGAAGGTTCTCTGTTACCCCTAAAACATCCTAATTCCACAGAAAGCACACAATGGTCTAAAACCCAATTGACAAGATAAAATCAAACTAAAAATAAACAAATATCCTGCTACTGTATTTGAAGGCATGCATATGAACCTAAGTTTAAAGGAGTATTTAAAGTTTAAAGATTTAAAGGTCATCAGTTAATTATAAATTTAATTTTTAGAAAAGACTGATAATATTTTAGAGGAAAAGAAGACTTTCCTCTGGATTTATAACCTAGCATCACATCTCTTACTTATGCATCAATAACAAAAATAGACCCTCTGCACCAATGATGAAAAACTGAGTGAATATTTAGGTTATAATAACCTAAAAAAGACAGACATAAAATCAAAGTTGTACTGAAGCTTAATCTGTTTAGTGTTATCCGTGTTTTTGCTTTGATCAGATTTTTGAACAGCAATAGCCAAGTTAATGAAAAACACTTGGTTACATGACAACAAATGTTTTACATGACAGTTTACATAACAGTTGAAAAATAGTATCACTGCAGCATGTGAAAATATTTCTGTGGGAGAAACTGGATTTGTTCTCTCTAAAAGTCAAACTTGTGGAGAGTGAATATAATCAAAGAATAAAGAGAATTAATAAAATCAATCTTAACCATTTAAGAATGGTTAACAACCAAATAACTTGTAACAACAGGAAAATATTCCCTGTTTTTACAATTTCAAACATTACAGAAATGATACAAAAATATACTGAGTTAGGGTTTGGTTTTGTTTAGGTTTTTTTGAGAAACAAAGTGAACAAAATAAGAAACAAAAAATAAGTTCATGGTCAAGATTTAGGCTAAGATATTTATATTTTCAAGGGGAAAACATACCTTATTATGTTTGATGCTTGAAATGATGCATGGATTAAGGAAAGCTGAGGACACTGGGACCCATGCTAAAGACAGGAAACCAAACATGTCTATGAAGGTCAGCCCTGTAGCTTCCTCTCAAAACTCATGCCTAAGCATAGGGCTAAAGTTGTGGTTAGAACTATGGAAAAGAAACCTAGGTGAATTTTGTCTCCTGTGAAATTTCCCAACACTCTGAGGCTCAACACAAGGCTGTTGCTCCCAGGTGTTTCAGCTTGCCCTGACACTCTTGGTTACAGCCTCTGTTGGTGCTCTTGAGTATGATAGATTTGAGAAATTAGGTGTAAGACAAGTGGCATGGATGGTACTGCTTTCAGCATCAGCAAGAAAAAAAATGTGGCCAAGGATGAGGACTGACTGTTCTGTAGGTTTTCTAGAGATGTATCTGAGGAAGAGGATCAGCAGGTCCCTTGAAGTGTGCTGGCAGCTGTAGCCTGATTAAGTACTTTGACAAAAGACCAAGAAAATTTGTGGTGAGTGGCTCTAAATTATGGCAAAACAGAAACTTAAACTGGAGACAAAGGAAGTTCAGAAGGGCTGAGACATCTGAGGGTAATCATAAAAGACCAAAAATGCCCTGGATCAAGTAAATTAAGTTATGGGAATATGTTTCAGTCTTTGAAAAATCGATGTCTTAGACGTTAGAAAAAAATTGTTCACTGAAAGGGTGATTGCTTGCTGGAATCATCTGCCCAGGGAGGTGGTGGAGTCACCATCTCTGGATATGTTTAAAAAAATACTGGATATGGCACTCAGTTCCATGGTTTAGTTGATGAGGAGGTGTTAGGTCATAGTATGGACTAGATGATCTTAAAGGTCTTTTCCAGTCTAGTTCATTCTGTGATCCTGTGATAATTTCAGGAGAAGGAGGGTAAATGGAAACCCTCAGTGATGGTTGAGGGCAGCAGAAGATGTTGATCCTGGGACCGAAATGGGGTAACTGGTATGACCCAAATCTTTCTTCTTTAGACAGTTTCTTTGCAAGTAGTAGATGGAACAATTAACAGTCTTCACAGTTCCAGTAGCTCTCTTTTTAAATAAAGCAACCACAAGAACTAATGATGATGGATTTGAACAAGTCTAAGCAGCTATGTCTGGTATCAATGGGCCTTCAGTATGGAAAAAGCATGGTAAACAAGAAGAGTCATTGTTTCAAGGTCAAAGCAAAGACCAAAAGCTTAGCTAGGCTACCAAGGTAAATATTCAAGAGAGAACTGCTGTGAATTACACTGAAAAGTCTAATGGGAGAATTTTTCACAGCTGAGAGAAACAAGATTATGATTTGGAATAAGCTGAGGTACTAAGGGGAAAACATGGATGTCTGGAATTGTTGTTAAAAACCCCTGAGTTGGAAAGGAAACTCACGCTCATTTTTGAATCATCATTTAATACTGCAAAAAGATTTTACATATCTGGATTTTTTCAAAAAATGTAGGTGCTTTCTGGATTAGAGTGACATCTAAAAATATGAAAGGTCAATATTGATGTTCTGATTATTTTTTTTTTCTTAGGCATAATTAAAATTAGTAATAGACCTTTAAAATATATTTTATAATGTACATAGTTTTTTCTTGGAGACACAGTGGTATTCCTACAGACCTAAAGCAGCACTGTGTTGCCAAAAACTTAAGATGGTATTTCATTCTGGTTTCTACATATTAGTGGCCTGTCTATACTTAAAATTAAGGTGGAAATGCCTGCTTCTCTTATTGTTATATCCTCATAAAAGATGAGCTCCAAATTTAATTTTAATGTATAACGTTCACATGACCTAGAATCTAAGGTACATGAAGAGGTGTCCAAAAGTTCATGGATTTATTGACAACTGCTACATGTCACATACATCTGGCTGTAATTAATGCCAGGGTTTGTGCTATAAAGCAAAACTGAAGAAAACAGTTTATTAAGTCTGTGCCAGACTCCAGGACTAAATTGGAGACATGGCTTTTAAAGACCAGCAATTTATATTGATCTGCACTTCTGCCAGGAGGCACTTGGTGACTGTAAAATGCTGGAGTTAGGAACAGTGCTACAAAAAAGACAGAATTGGTTTTTTTTTGAGCATGAATACAATTGAAGTAATGTTTTTTATTGAATTTAGGCTTCACTTTGCTTAAATAAAAAGGCTGCATGATTAATTATTTCTTCTTTCCTTTTCTTCCTATATCAATATCCAGAGCTGCAAATTTAATCAAACCAGTATTTATCATGCTATACAGAGAATCTTGTTATGTGAAAAAAAAAAAAAAGGAACCCACTAGACTTCTGGAAAACTATAGCTCTCGATATATTACTCTTACATGAGTCTCCTTCCTTTGTCAGAGGTTTGGTACTCTTTAGTGATGCTGATCACACAGAAACAAACTGTGATCTGTTATTTCAATAAAAAGTTGAATCAGAAGAAACTATCACAACCCACGGCAAAAATAATTATAAATAATTGCCTCCAGAGAAAGATGTCTAGCATTTCATGGGATTGGAAGCACATAAGATCAGGAGCAAGAAGTTAAAATTAATTGGAATCAAAACTGAAATACACTTCAGTGAAGTGGAGCTGAAGTCTACAGGAAAAGGTTGGCTGTGAGGTCACTGAGTAGTGTATGGGTGTTTTATTCTACAACACTCCTTAGAATTGCTATGTCTGTTGCTTTGATTCTAACTCCTGTGTCACATTTTGCAGTGGATTTATTAATAATTTTCTGTACTTCAAGTTCAGTCAAAAGATTACACAATTTTCTGCCTCGATTTTTTATTAATACAATTAGTACAATAGCTTTAATAAAAAGGAAATATTTTCACATCACAAAGTTCTGACATTACAATCTTGGAAAAAAAATCTCTTGGCATGAAAAAACACTGTGAGTGACCATTGTCTATGTTAAAAATTGTGTTCTTTAAAACACATTTTCTGAATTTGCTCCTACACATATCAAAATTCAGATGAAAGCTAAATAAAAAAAAATTGCAGTTTGTTTTGTTAGTCATCAGTATTTTTGTGCCAAGTATTCAAATGAAAAATCTGCATTTTTACAGTAACTGTGGTTTAAAAAGCTGATACTTCAGTTCTATTCAATTTCAGCTTATACGAGAAAAACGAATACTGGATTCAATAATGTGAGATTCATTCAAGCAAAATGAAGCTTAATTGTTTTCATTATTAATGTATAGAGCATAATTCCCATGGTCCATGTCCTCTCACAGTAATAGAATCGAATTATTTAATCAGTAAATAATGTATGAGACTACAACATCCAAAGCATTCTGAGACTGTGGAATGAATTATTAGATATGCACCCACACTTTATGGTAGTACTAAGTTTATCTGGAGTGACTTCACTTACATGATTTTAAAAGGCAATAGCCTATTCATAGCAAATTCTATAGGTCTCTGCTACACATGAAATGGAAGTATTTAGCAGATACTAATGCAAGTAGCAGCTTTGTTTGAGGCAATATTTTTCTTTGACACACAGTTGAAGGAAGCAAGCAAAGACTAAATATTTCTGATAACAAATTAGTAATATAAAGGGCTATTTAATTTTGTTTTCCAGTTGCTTATTAAGGTCTATCCAGAGATAAATGTCAATGCTGATAACCATTTTGAAGAAATAATAATTTACCTTATACCTGTGATTACACAGAAAACCATTTTTATAACCTTGGAGGAAATTAGAATAGATTCTTCCCCTCTTCCATTTTTACTCTATGCTTTCTACTTAATTCTTTCTCTTCTTCAGAATTATCTAAAGAGAATTCTTTGTCATATAGTGTTCTTGATTTGTCTCTCCATCCCGTTCTTTTAGTGATCTTGCATGTCATTGTCTACATCTGATCTAGGGGAACATCCTGATAGAGGACTCTTTTCCTTTCTTCCATACTGAGATATTCACCCTACCTACACTAGTGCAAATGGGTCCTCTTTAATTTATAATTATTAAGATTTTAGAGAAAAGGACTCGCAGGTCTGTCCTTTAAGGAATGTCAACTCAACTAGTTAGAATGTCAGCCTTGATCCTTCTCCATAAATTAATTAATTCTCAATTATTTTGACTGCGCAGGACTACAACTTCTTTAAGGTAAATGGAAAATTTCTACTTCCTAACTTGACCTACCTTTTAAGGATGAAGTACTATTACAGGAAGAAAACATGCTGTCCAATGAATCTCAAGACAAAAAACACTCAGAGTTACTGGTCTGGTTACATTTTTGACAACTTACCTAGGCAGTACTT
This sequence comes from Urocynchramus pylzowi, assembly GCA_013397555.1. NCBI lineage: Eukaryota > Metazoa > Chordata > Aves > Passeriformes > Fringillidae > Urocynchramus > Urocynchramus pylzowi. Next base: position 398,836 of record VZRH01003846.1, on the reverse strand, counting down.
CCCTGAACCAAACCCAAATTAAAACATGAATGTTTTTCTTCTCATCACACCTTTTTGAAATGAGTCAGCACACTTCTGAAAGAAAGGGTATCTATCATTAGATAAATAGTCAATGTTGTGGTCATGTGACAGGCTGAAACAGACCTGCCACACATAGGTCAATTGTCAATAACTTATCTCAGGAAAGTGCTCCTTGTGAGCTCCTCTGGTCAGAAGCACCTTTTGAAATCCTGAGTGAAGAGTATGTCGTGCCAGGACGCAGTGGGTATTGTTTTAGTAAAACTTGTCGTATGTGTTTTGAACATCTTCTTTCACCCTTAAATAACAATCAGATGAACAAATCATAATTAATACATATTGGTACTTATCATGGTGATATATTGATGAAAATGTTTAGAGAAGATAAAACATTTCTATCTTTCTTCTACTTTTCCAGATACACAAATTTTAATTCCTAAAATGAAGTCAATATACACAGTTATTTTTCTGAGTAACTTAAATTGGCTCCAGTAAGAAAATGACTGTCCTCTGAAGATTTTTAAGTACATGTATCATGATATGAAATAAATTTTTATCCATATGTTGCAAAGAAGCCTATGTTTTTAAGCTCAACAGCTGTTCTGTCACTTCCTCTCTATCATTATAGAAACATAATTATTTTTGTTGGTAACCTAGCACAGCTGACAAGGACAAAAAAAGAACATTTCTTCCTGTCACATAAAACATGATCATTTTATTAGCTGTCAACAGCTCCTCAAGTTCACATCAAACACTACTGGCACAACAGATGCACTTCTTTACAGAGAGGGTGGCCAGACACTGGAACAGGCTTCCTGGAGAGGTGGTCAATGCCCCAAACCTGTCAACATTTAAGGTGTATTTTGATACTGCACTTAACATCTTGCTTTGAGTTTTGGTTGGCCCTGAAGAGGTCAGGCAGTTGGACTACATAACAGCTTTATGTTCCTCCAGACTGGAACAGTCTGTTCTATGATCCCAACTTAAAGGATTTTTGTTTCATCAAATGCAGTATTTGTTACATATTACAGAGAATTTGTGACATTTTTAAAATTAATTTTTTCTATTATTTATTTGTGGCATTTTATTTATTTTTTTCTCTAAAGAAATATGTTTTCCTCTAGTGTTTCATTTATGTTGGAAAAATATTACCCTATTTCATGCTATTTTTATTATTGTTATTGATGTGTTGTGGGCATTAATGGAATATTTGTTGTTTATTTATTTTCTATATTGCACATTGAACTAAATAATTTATACAATAACATCCTCCCCATAATGGTCTAACAAACTCAGGAAAACATTTATCATCTTTTGGTTAAATCAAGGACAAACAGTAACAGCTGTTTGATTCACTGAGCTGATATAACTGCTTGATTAAGTCAGCTAATATGACCGGTTGATCCAGTCAGTGGTTGTAGCCACTTAGCTAAAATAAAAGCCACCCCTGGTTCCTTTTGTGCTGACATAATTTCTGTTTTATTTCCAACAGCTGTGGTCAGCCCTTTCCCACAATTTCCCTTGAGATTAAAGAGCATATTGTCCTTGTCTATATTTCTTCCACTGTATTGATTTATTGATCAGTCACACCAAGAAAGCAGAGTTTATTGGGAACTGCTAACTTGGCTGAAACTCATGAAAGAGGAAGTTGCCCATTTGAGGCCAGCTATTCTAACAGATAATTCTTCCTGATTTTAAAACAAAAAACCTATAAATACTTTTACTTTTCATTGCCATCATTATTGCTTTCTGGGCATCTACTTGCAATATCTCAAAACATATTCCTGGAAAGAAACTAGGGAAATGCCTGGCCTAAATACCTCCAAAATGAGTTCTATGATGATTTCAGGCAAAGCTACAAAATTTATTTCTTTTTTAGATGTTTCTTTCAGATATTGATGTAGAAGCACGGATACTACCTTGAGTTCTGCATAACACTGCCTTACCACTTACTGTTTCCATTTTTACAAGCATGTCAAGAGTTCTTAGCAGCTCCATAAAAAAGGAGTGAACTAAGTCACATTGCCTAAAACTTACATCAAGGAAAATATCTTGCTCTGTTGCTGTTGCTTTTATGACTCTTTCACAGTTGTTTTAGCATTCTATGAACCCCATATATAGAAAGAATTTATGTGACAGTGCCATAGCTATTTTTCAATAGACTTCACCATCTTTGAAAATTATATTTCTGAAGTCCTTGTTTTTAAACTGTAGTTGGGCTAACAGTGATTAGTTAAAATGCAATATTCTCAATATCAAGGCATGTGTAAATGATTTTTAACATCATTAGTAGTTTAATATTAATGTTTTTTCATTATTACTATTAGTAAACACAGCTTTCTCTATTTTAAGTAAATGAAACAGTACTGGGGGTATCAATGCATATTAATCAATCCAACAGATGAAAAGGAACATGGGAATAAAAATTTCAGATAATAAAACACTGTGAATCTGACATCTTGGGAAAAAGAAATGAGTCTTCATAAAATGTCATAGTATTGTATCTAGAGGCAACATTTGCTCTGTGTTACAGAAAAAATCTATTTCCGTTTATTCTCTGACAGGAGGTTTAAGGTAAGCAATCAGCCAAGCATGGCCTGCATTCTCTCTGAAGGAGAGGCATTTTAGGTGGGTAAACAGTTTTGATGTACTATCTTCTTACATCACAATGTTATTTGGAAAAGAGTTGTGCACCAAAGACTTATTCCCACACTTGTTTATGTACAGGAGTGTAAAAATATTTTCTTTTTCTAGAGTTTATTTATCCCAAAAAAAATCCATATCAAGCAAAATCAAAATCAGACTAAAAATCTAAACGCTAAATCTTCTCTCCACAAGATACTGACAGGATTGCTGACTAAGTGAATCCATTCAACAAAGAGGATGGCAAGATCTGACACAGCCACTTGCTCACTTTCCCCCAGTGGGATGTGGGAAGAGAGTCGGAAGGGTAAAAATGAGAAAACTCAGGAACTGAGATAAAAAGAATGCTGGCTCTTCAGAACCTTTGTAAAGATATTTATGGCCAGGCTNCAGAGCCCCTCAGGGTGAAGCCAGTGGCCAGGCAAAGCCTGGTGATGGGTGCTCAGAGCATATTAGGCACTCTCTCTGCCCATGGGAGGACAGGGGACACCATTCTGGCCTCCCTTGCCCAGTGTATGTGGGACAGTATTGCTGACCTTCCTGCCTCTCCTGGGAGCCTCCAGCACATGGTCAGAGCTGGCCAGCACCATCACAGCCATTCAGGATGTCCCCTCCCACTAGCTGGTGGTGTAGCTGGTGGTGACCCAGCCTTTGGTCTGGCCCAGTCTTGTCTGACCTGCTGCCTTGCTCAGGAGCTGGAGAGCAATGAGCAGGTCAGACAAGACTGGGCCAGACCAAAGGCTGGGTCACCACCAGCTACACCACCAGCTAGTGGGAGGGGACATCCTGAATGGCTGTGATGGTGCTGGCCAGCTCTGACCATGTGCTGGAGGCTCCCAGGAGAGGCAGGAAGGTCAGCAATACTGTCCCACATACACTGGGCAAGGGAGGCCAGAATGGTGTCCCCTGTCCTCCCATGGGCAGAGAGAGTGCCTAATATGCTCTGAGCACCCATCACCAGGCTTTGCCTGGCCACTGGCTTCACCCTGAGGGGCTCTGGGTGGACCCAGGTCTTCCCTTACTGGTGCACAGTAGTCACACTCCTGCATGGTGGTGGTGGTGTCCCTCAAGGCAGAGCACCAGCTGGGTGCCTTTGGCATTACAAGATAAATGAAGGAGGAGGTGCTGCAGCCTGGAGAGGCAAACAGGTGAGTGTCTACAATAGCTGAAGCTGTCAATGATGCCAAAGGAGCTAACTAAGGGAAATTGGACCTAGGCATGAGAGAGCCTGATAGACAATACATATGAACACACAGGAGCAAAACTTGAGTGAGATAAAGGTTATAAAAACATCCTATGTTGCTAACATTTATGGAACCAGGTCAACAAGATCTTATCACACTGCTACAATTGCTTGAGACAACCAGTTCTAAAACAGAGACAGGCATTAAATCCTGATGACTCAAAGAATTGTGGCAGGATAGAGATCAATTACTGTCAGCTTCTAAAGAGTAGAAGGAGATATTTAAAACTATCACACCCTCAGGAGGAACCAAGAAGTGTGGGGAAGGGTTTCACAATCAACACACTTAATAATCCTGCGAAGAACCCTGTGCAAACTACCTCTATACTGCCATCTCAGCGCTTGGACACACAATTTTTTTTATGTGTCTTGGAGCTTGTGGGTATAAGACTGTGGGAGACTGAAATCAGTTGAGGTTTAAAATATGTTAATCTTTCTTTTCTACACTCCTGCTACACTGTTGGAACATTATTTCCTTCAGGGCAGTCTGGAAATATTTATGTTTTCCACAGTCTGCCAGAGACATGTATACTGCTGTAAATAATGCAACATTTGCCTGTGTAATTACAACCTCTGAGTTTAAATGCTCTGTTTGTCAAAACATGCGGTCATCTTTAGTGCTAAAATGCAAAAGAAAGACAGCATTTTTAGACTGGGTTTATTTCATCCTGATATCCCTCACAGTTAAAAAAAGAAGTCCAGATTAAATGAAACCTCCAGAGGACAACAGTAGATGACTACCTCATGGTATTTCTCAGTGTCAGATTATATGGAATTAAATTTAGATGCATAAGTGTAGGAAAGCAATTAAAATGCCTAAACATATACATTTAGAGCAATTTTTGATGCTCTAGAATACTTAAGATTTGTGCATAGACCTGCTATTACTGACACAGGATCTATGGGTGTCCTTCCTGGTCTCAAGATGCAGCTTCATAGATCTTCTATCAAACAATGTCCACTGTCTTGTGGGAGTTCATGGGCATATGGGATACCCAGAAAGAGCAGGAACATGCTATCCAGCTGAAGATGATGTTGGCCATTGCAACATAGACTTCTGTCACCCTCCAGCCATCAACTGATCACTCTGTTTGAGAACACTGGTACCCTGTGCAAAAATCCCTATCAATCACCTTTTCTAACAAGCACTCTGCCCATCAGTAGCTGTGTTTTTCTGGTTTCCTTTTCTTCTTGAAAATAGCCTGGTTATTATCTGGAATCAGCAGTTCCTTAGTTTTAGTATGTCTTTGACAGTACAAATCATTCAAAAATCTTACTCTTAAAGTAAACAGTGATTTGGCAGGATCCATGAAAATGCCCTAATGTCCTCTACCCATGACATGTATTTATTGTGTAACAGGCCAGCTGACTGCTATCATAAACCCACTTTATTTTATATTACAAGCCTTCTGGCATATCCCAGTTATTCATGGTTAACATGGTCCATAAAATGTATGAGAGGTTTTGTTGCAGAGAAGACCCCACAGCTGTTCATTTTAAATTAATAAAATTACATACTTATGTATAAATGTATTGAATCACACAAAGCTAACAATTTATTAAAATTAAACATATTTAGCACTGAGGCCCAAGCAGCTGTTCTCTCCAAAGTCTTAGCAGAGATTTCAGTCTATGCAAAGACTTCTCTGTGCTTGTCAAAAACATACTGTATTCTTGATATCACTGCTAGGAGTGCATTTCTCCACTTCACAGGAATCATAAGTCTCTCTAATTGCTATTTCCTCATCCTTTTCCCATACAAAGGTTCAACCACAGTGTGTGCCTCATTGAAAGGTCTTATCCTTGCCCTGACAAAAAAATTAGTTTACTGGAATGATATGGAAGATACGTAGAAAAGAGTAACCATACTGACAATGTCAAAGATTTTTAAAATCCTTTAAAAATCATAAATTTAGATTAGTTTGTTACAAATACACTAAAGTCCAGTGCTGAGTTGAATCATTGCTAACCTCTAGGTGTGAGAATTCAATGAAGGAATAAAGACAGAAAGTTAATATTCTGATATTAAGATACTAACAACCTCCCACTCATACTTTCTCCTAGTGAAAAAAAAGAGAGGGATAGGAACTGAATCATCCAATCAAGCATTAATTGCAATTAGTGAAAATTTCAGAGCAGCAGATGTACAGGCACTCAAGCACAGTGACAGAAGAGATCTCTTCACAAATCTACAACAACAAAGACCATACTGGGTTTGAGTGGCAAGGTTTTGGGAGTGGAGGAGCTACAGAGGTGGTTTTTGGGATGAGCTGGTAGAAGCTTCCACAGAGTCCAATAAAGCCAATGCCAGCCAGCTCCAAGCTGGACCAGCCCTTGGCCAAGGATGAGCCCATCAGCGATGGTAGTAATGCCAACATATGGCAGTGTATTTAAGAAGGGGAAAAAAGTTATTACAGAGCAGTAAATGTAGTCAGAGAAGATAGGAGAGAGTATATGCCAGAGAATCAGCCCTGCAGACATGAAGGTCAGAGAAGTATCACAGGCACCAGAGCAGAGATTCCCCTGCAGCCCCTAGTGCAGACCATGTCAAAGCAGCTGTGCCCAGCAGCCCATGGAGGTCTGTGATGGAGCAGAGATCCACCTGCACCCTGTGGAGAAGCCCCAGGGCCCTAAACATCACAACTATCATTATCATCATCACCATTATGACTACTACTACTACTTCTACTACTAATTATTATTCTTATTAATATTAATATTAATAATGTTATTAATATTATTTCCCCCATCATCCTTTTAGCTAATTTATTTGTGTTCTGCCTCTTCAAGTTTCTGATTTAAGTGCTGGTGAAGGTTAATCTCATAAATATTCTAACTGTAGACTCTTGAGTGTATTAAAGACTGTTTCGTCTTTTGTTTTTAACTTCACCCTTTCAAACTCATATTTTCTGCCTGTATGAATTTAAGAGCATATTCTTTTAGTAGAGGAAAACAGTTTTTTCATTTTTCTTCTAATCATTGATTGTTTAGCAATCTATAAAATAGTTACAGATATCTTCCAAATATTGTGAGCCATCCCATCTCAGATAATCCATTCAAGATTACCATTTTTTTAAGAGCTGGTTCCAAGACTTTTCAAAGGCCCTGAAAACCTTAATTATTTAGCAATTGTACATAAATACACATCTACAAAAATACTGAAGCATATATCTATTTATGCATATGTGCATATATGTGTGTATATTTTACACACACACACATTCCCACATGTATCCATGTATTTTTCCAAACTGCTACTTATTAATATTTTCACGTATATCTAATTACAACAAAGCTAATGACAGTAATGTGATTTTTTACTTAAATCTGTTTCTCTTTAGAGTCTACCATGACTTTTATCATCACAAGTTCCAATGTCTTTTTTGAGAAGTTGGAACTTCAGATACATAAATTGCCTTAAAAAATTCCTGAGATGCTGAGTCATACAGAATTCAAATTAAATGTCTAGAAGTGACAAAATGGTGCAGCAGTCAAAAGAATATAAAGAAGCATGATTGTAGAGTCTGAGCACTCTTAAACTGATGCTGAGATCACAGAACATTTTTAACATTCTGAGGCAGCTATCCAAATGAAGTATTATTAAACCTCAAAAAGAATTGTAATTAGAAATCTGAATATAATCAGTATATTTATTGGAAGTTATACAAAAGGGTACTTTGTAATATAAAGGTTACAGCTGAACATTCAATAATTTATAAATATTACTTCTCAAGGTAAACACAAATCCAAACAAGAATATTTATTTTAAAAAATACAGTACAATCTCTCCTTGGAAAAAGAAGAAAACATTGGTTAAAATACTAGAAAAAATAATTAATCATAAAAAAAATATTGTACCTCTATGCTTGACATTCACATAGCACTCTGACAGTGCTATTTGTAATACTGAAATTGCACAGATCAGCAAAGATATTTCCTGTCTGGAAGCCCTTGCAGTCAACTAAAAATGAAGATTCAACGATCACACCCTGAAAGTAATGGATGCATTAAAGAGTACCTTTATGTGACTATGTGACCTAGTTATAGGCTTTGGATGATGACTCTGGATGGTTTCTTCCTTCTGCTTCAACTCATGATTTAAAAATCTTTTAGAGTTTATGTGCACATATTCCAATTGGAATTGATAGCAAAATTTGAATGACTTAGGTTTAGGAATAACTGAGTCCTAATCAAAACCTGAGCTTTCAGATACAAGTTAATTAATAACAAAAAATGTATCAGAACCTTTCTGAGCAATAAAATCTAGTCCCCTGACTGGTACTTAGACAAAGTGAATTGCTATTGAGTCCTATAACATGCTGTAAAACAGTGTGACATTACCTTACTTTTTGAGCTTTGGAAAGCTGTACTTTGTTTTCAATCATATTAGGCAAAAATTATAACATTAAAAAGCATTACTTTCATTCTTTACTCTTCCTGACATATGAACATACTCAAATTTATTAATATTAATATTCATAATTACATTTTAATACTAAACTGTAAAATCACATTTATATTTTTATCCTGTTACAAATGAGCAAAGAAGTACTGGGGAAAAAAAAGAGCTGATAATGTGGTAAAGTAGACGGTAAGAAAAGCTGATCTCAGATTCGTTTGTAACAAAACCCTGTTTTATGGTTGAATGCTTATACTTATATTATGGTTCTATTTTAAGCCTACCATTAAAGGGAAGGGTTTAATTTTGCCAGACATTGCACTAGAACAGGAAAAGAGAGCGTATCTTTAAAAAAAAACCCAAAAAATGTGCAAGTCAAATAGAGAAGATAAAAAAAAAATGTGGGTAAAGGTAAATTACTTTTGTAATAGGCCTTGGTGAAGAAACGTTACTACTGTTTGCCAATTCCATATGAGAAAAGAGTGCTAGACCTAAAATGAAGTCCAGAACAATCTAAGTTCACTTAACTTTATCAGAAATAAATAGTTGCTCTGTAGCTGTCCTTGAGCAATTTAAAGGTATGCATATGCATGCTTAATATTAGTCTGTAAAAGGTTTAACAATTTGTTAATTTCCAATGGTGACTCAAAATGCCTCTTGCAAGCTTTCCATACCCAGTATTTGTAGGTGTGATAAAGCATAAGCACTTTGTTAGCAGCATGTTTTCTGAAAATCTTAACAGTTTCAGTAAGACACATGGAAATGCAAACTATTATATTGGGGCAGAAATGTCTTTGCACCTAATTTTCATGTCATCATGTTGCAGCACTTAAGCACATTGCCAAAGAAAGAAAATGCATTCACCATCCAGATATTAGGCCACAAAATCTGAATGTGTCATTAGAACACAAAAAGATGGTACCAGAAATGCTACAACAAAGTTCCTTTGCCTCAGATTTACTTCACTATATCTGCTATGAACTTTTTTAAACTTCAGTGCATACCTTGTAATAGGCAACATTTAGTGGATGTTGTAGTTACCATCAATTTTCCCCTATTTCAGGACAGAGAATTCCATGATTGAGTGCACATTTAAAGGTCATAAGTAGAAGCTGAATAATTCTTTTTTACCCCAGCTGCTGGTCTCAGATGAACTAACCTAGAGTATTCTAATCAACACTCTAGAGAAAGAAAAGGTTGCCATATACCTGAAGCAAACTGTCTAAGAAAGTAATTTACTCACTTCCATTAGTTTTGTAACTGGAAATACTGAACAGCACTATACTTAAGTAATAAGTAATTTAACATTCAACAATTTGTTGATACTTCCAACTAATGAAGACTGAATAAGTTTGGAACCAAAATGAAAAACTGATTAATTTTGTTGACTTTGGTATATTTTCACCTGGGTGAAAATTCAGATGTAGTATTCAGAGTATTCATACTGTAGTAGTCTGTGTTGGTTTTGATTGGGATAGGATTAATTTTTTTTTAAGTAGTTAGCATGGGACTATATTTTGTGTTTGTGCTGAGAACTGTGTTGCTAATATAGACTTGGTGGGGGGGGACTTATTGCTGAGAAGTTCTTGCACAGCATAAAGTATTTCTTTGTTTCTCATTTCATCCTGACAGCAAGTGAGCTGAGGGGCTGCAAAAAGCTGGGAGGGGACATGGCTGGAACAACTAAAGCCATTTGATCAAAGGTATATTCCATGTCATATGGAATCAGAATCTTGGGAACAAATTATACTGCATTCCCAATTCCTAAATGGCAGGAATATGTCTTAAAAATTAATGTGTCCTTCAAAGAAAAAAATAATCTGGAGTCAAAAGATAAAAATCTTCTAAGGTATTTGTAATTTTTTTTCAAAGTTGTGCTATTCTGCTGTGTGTAGAATAACACAATACTATCACATGAAAAGTGAATTGATTTCAACAGGTATGCCAAAATCAAGCTTTCATGAGGAAGTCATGGTAAATTCAACCTGTGTGCTGAAACTGATACACTTCTGTATCCTTGTCATAAAGATGGGAGGATGGGCCAAAATGGAAGAAATAGACAAAATTGCTTCTCTTTCTGCTCTTCTGCTTAAGGAGCCTGGTAGTGCAAGACTTTTAAAATTAGCTTATGCTACATAAATTATGTATCCTGAAATAAAACATATCTTCTTATATATATTGTTCCATGTCTGGCCCAAAATCACCTCTCACAGTGGTTTTCTCTCTGTGTTTTTTAAAAAAGATGCTGCTCCTAAAATAGTCTGTCTTGAATATTTTTCTGACTTCCATTGGGTAAGTGTAGTTCCTGATATGGATTGGCTGTTAGGATCAGTTTTAAGTTTCCTTGGCTCTGTATTTTAATTCTTATCCTCATCCTGGTCCTCACACATCTCTAATCACTCTCCCTCAAAGCTGAAAAAGTGGCTACTCCTTTGTCTTCCTCCTTCCAAACAAATTGATATCAATGAATGTTAAGTCTTGTTTTCTAGAAATACTCAGAAGTCTAAATAGTGAAAGAATGCAACATATAAAACACACACATTTTCTGAAAATGCTAATGGCTTTTAAGTTATGAAATTGGAAAAGACAAGAAAAGTAGGATTCCAGAGGTAAGACTCCTCTACCTCTGTATACACATATGGCAATGTATATGGCAGGAAGCAGAGTTCATTCCACTTCCAGAATGTAATGTTTGGGAGAACAAAAAATCATAATGCTCAAACTGCAATTTAAACAGATGATAAAAATTAATATCTCACATATTATGAAAAGGAGCAGAAAATTGGTTTTAACTAAGTCTTATTAGAAAAAACTTAATATTTGTCTTTATTTTTATTCTCATCCACTTAGATTTTAAGATTCCTAAGTAGAAAGAGACATTGTGTTAATGTTCTTTTATTTACCTCAATTTTAACCCATTTTAATGGAATTGAATACAGATAAAAGAGTACAAAATAATAAAACTTAGATGGCGTGACTTTCCCCATTGTCATTTTTAAAAGTAACTTTTAACATTTTTGAAGGCTTTCTGAGAGACAAAAAAATGTAAAAGGAAGACATAAATTACATTCTTCCAATTCACTCAAATTTTTAGGAGCTTTCCAGTTGTTCAGTAAACTATTTGACAGAAATTGAGGGTGATGGTAAAGCAATTCTCAAAATATACTTCCATGCAGTCTGAGCACTATATTAGAATGAAGGAGTTATAACCTAAAAGAACCCGCATGTTTTTCAGGTATTTTAGAAAATAATATTAACGACAGATATAAATCTACTTCAAAGATAAAATGAATTTGCTGGATGTGACAAGACCCCTGAGATAAAGTTATTCTTTGGTGGTTACAGAACCTGATGCCAAGGATGAAAAATTCAAAGAAAATAACTCTGCAATTTAGCCAAACTCCTGAGTATGAAGTACGAATCAGGAGCTCCAAGAAGTTTAACATTTTTCTTTTCTGATTTTGATGAAAACTACCTGAACTGTAAAGACATCAAATATTATTAGAATATCCATCTGTTATCACAGCCCTCTCTTTGCTCATGTGATCAGAAGGCAATCACTCATGCTGCTTTTTTCTTGATAACCAGGATTTCAGTAATCAGTTCTTCCAGATATTAGCTCCTCCAAAGGGAACTAAAGGCTAGAGAAGATTAACATCATGTATCTTAGGGCATTACTTTGATAAAAGTCTCAGGCCATGGATACCAAAGTTTGTTCAATTGAATGATTTTCAACATTGTCACATTCTGAGTGCTGTGAACCAACTGTATAGAAATGAAGTGCATCCCTGGCACCTGGATATGTCACCTTAACATATTTTACCAAAAAAAAGTGTACCTAATCAAAATTTTGCTTTCTAATATTGGTTATTGCGAAAGCTATTCTGAATAATTTAGCAGACTTTTCATTTCCTTTCCAAAGCCAAAATTTATACCATTTTTGAATATTACTGCTTTGGTTTGAGTTTGAAACAAGTTTTTAAAAATAATTAAGAATCTCCTTAATTTAGAGCTTTGGGGGACTTTTCCTAAGAATTATAATTGCACTAATTTTCAGGTGAACATTCTTCTCTGGGACCACATTTAGTGCAATTAATTCAAGACAAGAAACTACCAAATTTTAAGAGCTCCAACTTTATTTAAGGCTTGATACAGAATCAGAGACTCAATTAGGTTGGAAAAGACCTTTGAGACCATTGAGTCCAATCTATGACTGAGCACCTCCATATCAAACAGACCATGATACTTAGTGCTGCAGGCACTGATACTACACCTGCAGGCATGATGACTCCAACACCCTGGGCAGCTCATTCCCATGTTTAATCACCCTTTCCGTGAAGAAATGCCTCCTACAGTCCATCCTGAACCTCCCCTGGCACAGCTTGAGGCCATGTCCTCTTGTCCTGTCATTAGCTGCCTGGGAAAAAAGGTCATCCCCCCAATTTCAGGTAGTTGTAGAGAGTGATAAGGCTTCCCCTGAGCCTTCTCTTCCCCAGGCTAAACAATCCCACTTTCTTCAGCTGTACCTCATAGCATATGCTCTCCAGAACCTTCACCAGATTTGTTGCCCTTCTCTGGACTGTGCTCCAGCACTTCTCACCTGAATTGAGAGGCCCAGAACTGGACACAGGATTTTAGGTGTGGCCTCACCAGTGCTGAGCACAGGGGTGATTGTTAGCCCAGCATCACCCAATTGCATCCCTCAGCCTGATGCAACACACTTTCTTTATTAGGATCTGTGTATCTGCAGACAACCTTTGCTACAAGGGATGTGAGGGCCCTTAAGAATCCAAATACTATTATCTCAGAATCCATTTTAGATTAGGCTTAAAATATGTCTTGAATAACACTTGCTGAGATTACTGTGTTTCTCTTTGCAACAAAAGGACTTACGTTTCTAATTTACCAAGAAAAAATATCTCAAGTATCTTGATCTCACAGGTTTAATAACAGATTGAAATTTAATCTGAACCAAGAGTGGCTTCTAGATAGTATAAGGAAGGGATCAACCTCTGTCTGTGGCTTTGAACAAGATAAGATAGCAATTCCCTACACAGTTCTAAATACAAATCAGTGCGGGCAACAGTGATGACTGATACTTTTACGCAGGTGGGGTTCTCAACAGGAAGATAGGCAGACTATGCTTTGTTTTCCAATGTGTTGGAATTCCACTGTTATTGCCATGAGAATGGTGACACTCTGCATGGACCTCATGTGCAGTTCATGCTTAGTGCAAGAGGGAAATAAAAGTTGGGAAAATTTCACTGGTTCTCTACATTAAGGTGGGCATGGGAAGGACTGCCTGTAAGTCTGCCATTTCCAGATCCTTGACACAGCAGCAAAGCTACTATAGCTGCAAATCTAGCTGAGGGAAAACAATATTTATCCTGAAAATTTTGAACCCATCCAAATCTTTTGCTTAAGAGAGGAAGTGTTGCAGCGCTTTGTTTCTTGCGGAAATTACTTTCCCTGAGCAGAAATGCAGCAGCAACTGGGAAAGAAGCCAGGGCATAAGGTGTCCTGCAGTGTTCTTGGATTAGAGTGAGTAGGAAGTTTTACTAGATAAATACGACTGTAGGTGCACTGAGACTAAAAGCTAAAGTCCTGACAGACTTGGTTTTTTGGCAGTGATGTTCAACAACACTCAAGCTCTGACTCTCAGAGGTGTACTTTGCCTGCAATGTAGAACATGAGTGAGAGCACAGGTGCTTGTCATATATCTAATAAGCAGTGTCAATAAAACAATGTCTTCTAATTTTTTTTAGGGTGAAAATGTGTTCAGAATAGTTGTATTTTTGTGACTTTTTTCCCCCCACTGGCACACTTGCATGTGCAGCCTTTCCTCTTCAACACAAGCATATGATGTTTGTTATGGAATCATAACTGGAGGGAAAGTCTTTGGTCTTGAGGAGACATTAGAAAACTTAGGTTTTTTCCTATGCATTTTTGATACGTAGTTAATTGCAGAGGAAGAATGTGTCAAGCATTACCTGTCCTGCGTAAGAGCACACCTCAAAGAAAGGCACAATGGCTTGATTTTAGACTGTACACACTGGCATAAGAGTAGAGGTAAAAAGACTGAATTAACTTCTAATGTAGCTACTAATTTGAAACTTCACCAAAACCACACTGCACAAAGTAGACATGTCAGCTCTTTCTAGAACGTTTGAGAGTCTCTAGCATATGGTTCAATTCTGTCATCAAGAAATGGCCTTGTACATCTAAATATATCTGGCTTCCAGATGTTTTACAAAAGTGATATTTTACAAAAAATTCTTCCCAAAATTATCTATGCCATTATTCAGTTCTGATTTTTCCAACAAAAATGTAACATAACCCATATAGGATTTCTTCACCATTGCAGACTACACATATGACCACTGGCTTCCAGGGCTTCAAGCATGGAGCAACTGTGCACCATGACTTATAGGGCCAAGTCCTGTGATGGCAGTTAAAAAAAAAAAAAAATTAAAAAAATCATTATTTAATATATCTCAAACACAGATTCAACAGGAATGAGCTGACTTTAACCCACATGTACCTGTTTAATGTCAAGTACTTCTCCACTCTTTCCTTTCCATCCCTAGAAATTACTGGAGGATATCTAAAAAATGGTTGGTTTTCTGCAATTTCTACTTAAGTATATGTGACATTTTGAGGCTTGCTTACAGCCACAGAAGCTATTAATCATCTACCTAAAATTTATCATCAGAAGATAAACAGGTCCTCAAGCAATTTGCAAGAATCAGTCCCAGCACCCTAGGAGCACTTTTTTTGGATGGCTTGTGCATGTCTTTCTTTACTGAGATTTAATACCTCTTCTAGAGTAGATGCACTGTGGATTCAACATTTTTTAGTTTAATTTTCCCCCTGTAGCACAGAACTGTATAGAAAAGATTTATTATTCAGTTGTTAAAGGCAGGCATCTTGCTACAAAGTTGAAACAAGAGGTCAGGCTTTTCGCTGCGCAAGCAAAAACACAAAGGAAAATAGAAGCCTGGATCCTAATCTATTTTCCTCGCTGCTTACATTTCTAACATTACTTATCTTGTATCTATGTGTATCTCAGAAATTACCTTTCCTCACATCTGTTCTGTACTTCCCTCAGCACTCACTGACTGCTATGGATTTTTAAAGCAGTCTCAGCACGAAGGGTTGGTAACACATCTTTTGGAATCTGGATCTCATCCTACTCTGTCTGTGGCTCCTGTACAGGAGCTTTGAAGTCTGGTGGCCTCATTGTCAACACTAATCCCACAGGAGCATCTCTAGTCCCAGTGCTTTTTCACTCTCATTTCTCTCCAGTTGATTTTTTTGTCTTGTTAACTAGCAGAAAAACAGATAACTCTGTCAGACAGAAATTTGGGCTACTCCCCATGATATTCATATTCCTGTTTAACTACTTCCATTCCAGGTGGAATATTTACAACAAGCCAGAGGTCCTTCAGATTTGCAAATAGCAAAGAAGAAAGCTTAAACTGTTAAAATAACTGTTATTTATCTCCTGAGAAAGTTCTTGACACTTTTTACTTTTTGAAGGCACAGTATCTTATCAAGGCAGGTGACAGATACCATGATGAAGTCGTACAACAAACTTGTTTCTCCATAAGGTAGTAGTAGTTTTAAAGGCCTTGATGCCACAGAATTACATCTACAATGTAGGATCACAAACCCTTGCAACACTGGGGATGTTAAGAGGAATTTATTAATTTTTTTCTTTCTAAAGTTTTAGCATAAGTAATAGAGATCTCTATCTCACAAGTCTCTTGTTGCTTGCATTCTTAATTGGTAACACAGCACATCAGGGAATTAAATCTGAAGTCTATTAATAGCATTATGTCAATAAAGGATTAAGCTTAGGAAAAGGTTTCTTACAGTATTATTTGAGATACATCTCTCTTTCTGCTTTGTAGTTGTAGGATTTGTAAATTTTCTGGCAGAAGATTCTTTTCTATATAGTCTGTCTAATAGATATATAGCCTTATATCTATCTAATAGATATAAGGTCTTAGAAAAATGGAGATTGGATTGTTTAATTTCCCTTAGAATGCAGTTATCTGGTCTGTTTGAGCACAAGATATTTGTTCTCTTGATGGTGAGTTATTTTTTATTAAAATAGGTACTGAAGATGGCATTGAGAGGTCTTTGAGTAACTGGAACTGTGGCCGTTATAAAATACCTTTGTTTTAATTGTTTATATATACATTTTCAGATATTTTAACGGCAATTTATAGTAACAGCTAAGCCAAAAACCTCTTAGAAATACATCATCAATCAAGCTGAAAATAGTTGTCTTTAATTTTAAAGTTGTTGAACTTCCAAGCAGCTGACTTAAACTGGTCCAGACCTATACAGAAAGCATTCATGTTCATGACTTTACATATTCATCTATTTTCTTTAATTTTCTATTTTAAGCAGCATCTTTTTGAACTTTAAAATGTCAAGACTGTTCATTAGAATTAATTCTCTAATAGTGTCTACCACAAGGTCACAGTCATAAGCTGGTTTTGCATCATTTACTCTGAATATTTAAAGAGCAAACATGAAAAACAAAAGGAATTAAGAGTATTACTTATAAGAAGCTCTTAACAAACATTCTGCATAGCAGTCTAAACTAACATTAAAAAAATAGCTTTAAAAAGTTACAGAAAATGAAACAGGAAAGGAGCAGAACCAAATGAAGTGCATTATTTCATTCCAAGTCTGCAATGCGTCTGCAAGTCAAATGTCATATTCAGTTATTGTTGCCTTATTCTCAAATAGCATTTAACAGACAGAGAAAGCAGAGAAAGTTGCTGAAAGATACAAGGAGAACACAGAATTATTTCTATTCAAGGAAAAATTCATAGATTTGTCTCTTCAGTCAGGAAAAAAGATAAATGACCAGAAAGATGATAAAAAACTCTCTCAGTTGAGAGTTACTTGGTGAGCCTGGTTGAGGAAAGTTTGTTTATTGTTTGCAGTACAGGAATATGTATGAATCTGGGGATGATGGGTTAGAACAAAATAAAGAAGGCATTCCTTTACATAATGGTCCACAGATACCTGCTTCCCACAGGGAATAGCTTTCCACAAGTTGTTTTGGATATAAAAATTTCACCTGGGTTCAAAAGTTTTTTGAATGAAATCACATAGGAAAGTACAACGTTTGGTTTCTGTTCTTTCTGAGCCACAGAGAGCTGTTCTAAATCTGGCAGGGTGTACAGGTATGGGAATCATTAGAAGCCTGCCCAGATCTGACACTCCTTAGACATCACTGCTAATCCAACTCAGAAGTGGGACATGGGCCTTGATTTTTTACACTGATTTGATAAAAAAAAGTTTTTGTATTCATATGTAATGTGTAATAAGAACATATAGAAGACATTTTACTGTTTATTTGCTAACAATATGATCAAAATCTAAGGTTGTTAGATATAATTTTTTTTTCTTCCCTAATTTGGCTAAGAACTATTAAAAAAATATTAAACTTATTTACTTGAACGTATTGGATCCTACTTTTTCAGGCGTCATTTTTAAACACATTGTATAAAACACACCCTTTTCCCTCTCTTCATTTGCCTCAGTAATTTGCATTGATTTGTCAATTACATAAACTGCATATTAGTGTCATATTAAAATGTTATCTGTTTCATTATTCCATAATTTTTAAATGAAATTGTATTATTCCCTGGAGATGAGTAAAAATAAATCACTGAAACTCTTTTACTAGGAAAATCTGATTTATTGTATTTTCTTCACATGTATAGTTTTGTGAGTAGCTCATATCTGGATAGTCAGAAAGAAAATCTGAAGGTGACCTGTCTCTAAAAATGCTTACAATACTGTGGATCAAATCAGTTGTGATATGTGATGCCTGGTACAGAGAAAAACAACAACAACAACAACAAACAACAACAAAAAAGAAGATGCCTTCTCATAAATGTTCAACTTTGCTGAAGTTTATGGTCTGAAGTACTTATACAAGAGATAGGGTTTAAGCCTTTGCATAATCAGCATATCCTACTTCATAAGTATCTTTTAAATGGCTAAGAAAAATGAAACAGTTAAAAAAATTGCAGGAAAGGAAACAATCTTCTGTTCATATATGAACATCTCTATATATGAACATTATAAGAAATGAATGTGATCAAAAACTCCTGGATAATTATTATAGAGTAATATAAGGCATTATTATGCAAAATCATTCACTTTCCAGTTTTTCTTGATGCTTGTCTGAATACACAAAAGCAAATTCTAAAAAGAAGCAATATATTTGGAACAAAGGACAAACAGAAATGGGAATAAGAGTATTCTCTTCTTTGTTCTGTTGTGGAACAAATAGTACTGCTGAATCTGTAATCCTGCCAGAACATATTTGCCTCTTTTCAGTGAATGTATAGTTACATCAGGTAATATCTCAGTAGTTTTCATACTCATCAATTCTATAAAGTTATATTCCCTGCTTCTGCAGAGGAGGATTCATTTAATTGCAAATTTTTCTTGTGGTTAGATTTATTTTAATTCTTTTTATGTATCTTTTTTGACCAAGAACAGAATCAATGCATCAACGAAATTGCCAGTTTAAATCACAAATGTTTGCAGAGTTGAAAAATTTGTGGTGAAAAAGTACACTAAAAACAGAAGACATGTGGGGAGCAGGGTAGGAAAGCTGTGGCCCTTTATAAAAACACCTTTATAAACTTTGCTATTCTTTGTCTATATTCTAACTGTTCCTTGACTGATCCTCATATTTGTAATTATGTATCCTTTACTGCTAGACGGTTCTGTGCATTTGCTATTCTACAGGTGAAAAGGTACTTTTTAACATCTATTCTGCATCAGTTTTCTTTCATTTCCACTTGTGCCTACTGAGCTTGTCATTTGAAATCATCTGGAAATAGTTTCTTTTGCAGTTATTAACCACTCCATTTAACAATGTGAGCACTTTAACACGGTCTTACTCTTTTCGAGTCATCTTTTCCTTTCTTTTGGTATGAACTGGAAATGACACTTAAAATCTCTGCAATTACTATTTCCAGGAGGCTGATATTATGGCTAAATTTTTATCTTATCTACACAAACACTATCCTGCAGCTTCTTCTCAAAGATATGAAAGTATAAAAGTGCTTTGATGACAAATCACTCTGATTAATCAGATATAATCAACATACTTTAATATATTAAGGCACTCATCATTAGCAAGTAATCTAATCAATGAAACAAGGGGGGGGGTCTGATTAATTGTTAGTACCTAAATTAATGATTGAATTAATAATACTTTCAATTATAAGGATAAATAATTCTGAAGATAAAAGTTATTCTTTGAATACTGAGAAATGTTTAAAACATTTAAAACATTTTTTTTCTGTTTGTAGCTGGAAAGCACACAATATTACTTGAATGTAAAAGACTAAATTATTTTAAAAACAGACTTCTGCTTATAAACATTAAGGGAAGAAAAAGTAAAATCAGAGGAGATGTAAAATAAAAGTTAATCACAGAACAGGTGAGGCTGGAAGGAATTGTTCAGTCCAATGTTTAAAGCACATTCACCTAGAGGAGATTGCCTGGGTTTGTATCCTGGAGGATTTTGAAGAAGATAGAGACTCCACAACTGCTCTGGACAGCCTGTTCCAATGCTGCTCAAAGTAAAATGATTTGTCCTCATTTTCATATGGAATTTCCTGTGTTACTGTTTCTGCCAGTTGCTCCTTGTCCTGTCACTGGGCACTTCTGAAAGAGTCTGGTCCCATCCTCTGGACACCAGCCCTTAAATTATTTTTATTCTTTGATAATGTCTCTCTTCTCGAGTCTGAAGAGGCCCAGCTCCCTCAGCCTTGCCTCATGAGATGCTCCAGTCCCCTACAGATCTTTGCTGTCCTGCTCTGGACCTGCTCCAGGATCTCCACGTCTCCAGAGCAGGACACAGCACTCAGATGTGGCCACAGCAGAGGCCTGAGTAGAGGGGCAGTGTCCAGCCCCTCTGTAAAAGGGGACTTGGGAAGGATTATTTTTGATAGGCTCCTCAGATAACAATAAAGCACAAACGCGGCCATATTACATGTGGGAACTGTTTGTTGATAAAGAAAGATAGGGGTTCCTACCGAAAGGGGGATAGAAAAGGGAGCAAAGAGGAGCAAAGAGAGACAGATGGAAAGAGAGGACAGGGACAGCGTTGCCGCTGTACCCCGGTCTCCCTGCTAGCATCAGCTGGGCAGACGGAGCGTGTGTGCTGCGAGCTGCGGTGAGCTGCGTGCCTCCCGTGGCGGCCAGGCGCCATTCCCAAGCAGCAGCCGGCTGCCTGTCCCTTCTTCCACGGGTGCAGGACAGGCTGCCGGGGCTAGGGACGCGCTCCTGGAGCGGCTGCGGCTCCGTGGGGAAGCAGCGGAGCACTGGGCTGCCCTGGGGTCGAGCTGCCTCGGGGAAGCGGCAAAGCAGGGCAGGACAGGTGCAGCCAGGGAAGACAGCCCGGGAAGAAGCAGGGAGAAAAAGGCGAGGGGGAGAAGGGGTCCAAGCTGACCCTCTAGGCGAGCCACCCCCGCTCCCTCCAAGAAAAACAAAGAAAAAAGGCCCAGCTATGTCGCAGATAACTGCTTTTTGTGTGCCCAAGCTCCTCCCATAGCCCAATTTCCCTGGCATTTTTTCCCGGACAGTCGAGGATCTGCCCCACTGGCCAGTGTGAGGTCGCTTTGCCAGTGTGAGGTCATGGAAGGTTCTCGGCCCTGATCTGCTGTCAGGGCAAGTGTGCCTGGGGGCAGGAATGTGCACAGCCCTTACAGCACTTTTTAACCTCATGTATAACACACGTTGAGGCATAAATAAAAGTCAGATTGGTCCCTCTCAGGCCCATCACCTCCCTTCGACCTGCTGGCAGTGCTGTTCCTGCTGTGTCCCAGGGTGCCATTGGCCTTGTTGGTGCCCAGGGCACGCTGCTGGCTCATGGACAGCTCGTTGTCCGCCAGGACTCCCAGCTCCTTCTCCACAGGGCTGCTTTCCAGGTCGGCCCCGAGCCTGTGCTGGTGCCTGGGGATATTTTTTTTCCTGGTGCAGGACCTTACATTTGCCTCTTTTTAACTTACTTATGTTCTTTTCTGCCCAACTTCCAATCCTGTCCAGGTGTCTCTGGACGACAGCACAGCTTTCTGCTGGGTCAGCTGCTCCTCCCAGTTTTGTGCCATCAACAACCCCAAAAAAAGAGTACATTCTGGTGCAACTCTGCTCAGTTGCTCCAACTGGTCTTCCTATGAAGAGATGAACTATTAGCAGGATAGAGATAACAATTTGGCTATTGCCAGTGGGTTGCTGTGGCTAAGAGGAATCTCAAGGGGGGGATAAAATTACTACTATTATCAACAAAGTGAGATTAAAATTGTAGATGGTATTTCATGTGAATTGGGACACCTAAGGATTAAATAAGAAGGTTTGTAACTAGTAGAAGGAGAGGAGTGAAAAAAACCCCCACAATTCAGCTGGAAAACATGTAAATAAAATGTATTTGAAGTTATTCCCTTCTCTGCAGTCCAGCAAGTTAGAAGGATATGGTTTACCATACCTGCTAAAACTAAAAGCAAAATATATTTCTGTCAGACAGTCCAAAACTGCTGATAAAATTTTCAAATTAAAAATTAAGTTTTAGTTTCTGGACACACTTTATGCTGTATGAAGCATCAGTTTACTTTCACTCATTTGGCAAGAGTAAAATAATGAATGTTCAATTTGAAATTATGTCAAAAGTCACTAGAACTAAGAACACAGTTGCAATTCTTGTACTCTGTTTTTAATTGTGATGACTAAAATTAAAATGCAAATTAGGACTAATTTAAAAAAAAATGCAAATGCCTTCAAAATATGAAAAAATCCACAAATAAATCTGTTAGTATTGCCTGCAATTCCTTTTCAGGAAGTGAAAAGAGAAGGGGAAAGTGAAGAGAAAAGCAAAGGGGTAGCAATATTTAATAGAACTTGCAAGCCATGTAATTTCTATTTTGCTTAATTCGTCTCATATCTAAACAAAATTTTCAAAGTATTCATTTTTTTTTAATGATAGAGGGTAAATCTAGTTTTAATGATTCAATCTCTTATGCCTTGGGGTATGCTAGTCTATGGGTTTCATACTTAATGGTTATTGTCTGCATTGCCTCATTTGACAAGCAATACCAAAATGTTCAATGGAAAAATTTTGCAACTGATTACTCAAATAATTATAATTTATAATTTCCAACTATAATACATTTTATGCATAATCTTATCTTACATCATTTAATTGTATTTTTATTCATGTTGTATTAATATTGGACTTGAGTTAATATGCATTTAATAACAGTTTAAGGATTCCTTTTCAAAATCAATAACATCCTTGTCTCATTCCAATCTGTTTACTAACTACTTAATTTTCGTTTATTTATTCAATCACTAGAAAGATTTTCAGGCTGTGTGTGTCTTCAGACAAGGAACTTTACTGTTTGTGTAAATATAAAAAGCTGTTGATAAAAATTATGTAATGGTTTTATTAAATATTCTTCTTAAAAGTGAAGTTATGAAGAAAAGGTGGAAAGAAAAGGAGGCAGAAAATCTTGGCAAAAGTAGAAGGAAAAAATGGGCAAAATATTGGAAGGAAGTTAGTATCACAGCAGTTCAGACCACAGGATTTGTCACAGAGTTAAATCCTTGGCTTATACTAGAAAGTGAAAATAGGCTGGTCCACGTATAATACTGTACAATGGGCAGGGGTTTTTTGTAGTTCATTCAGACAGGAGCACTATTGGTCAGAATTGGTTTACTTGTTAATGAAAACTTTGATGAATCCAAAATATTAGATTCATCTAATATGTATGCATCTCATCCATGATATGTAATGCACAAGTAAAAATTCCTTTTTTCAGGTCTTCCACTTGCAAATATAGCAAGGAAGAAACTGAAACCTCCTTAAACTCAGTAACAAAATATCTTATTGAACAAAATATTATTAAATAGATTAAAATAATATATTTTTGCTAAAAATTTGGTAGCCTAGAATATAATTTTTTAATTTTCCAAAGTTTTGGGGTTCATTTGTTCATTTATGCTTGTCATTTTAGTGGTCAGGATTGCAGCACTTCCCTGAAGCACATGAAAAAATATGTTTTTCATAGACAGGTGAGTATTGCCCTGCATCCTGAGGAGTAGCAAAGGGGGGGAAAAAAATAATGAAAAAATGGAGCTGTCTTAAATAAATTTTTACCAACAGAAAAAAAATTACCTGTGAGATCCTAACCTGTCTTAGTTGAAATTTGTCATTGCATTGTGAGTTCAGTTAAACCTTGGAGCAATCCAGGTGGATTGCAATTAAACTACATCTGGAGTAATTCCTACTCAGCATGAACAGGACTGAAGGCAACAAGCAACAGCTGTTCTACATTGCAGCTTTCTACTAATGTTACTGTATTTTTAGGACATTATAAATGAGCAGTTTATACACAGTCGTACCACATAAGTTTGTACTAGTACTAGTCTGAGCAAAGCTTAGCAAAGGGGTCCAGCTTAAAGCAATAGTACTACTCTCTTATTTGAACTCTATTAACCTCCATGACACTTATTTTTCATATTTTAGCATCTTATTTCCCTGGAAAACTCAGGTTCTTTTATACTGAGGGTTCTTCCCTGCATGTGCACACTGACTGAAAGAAGAAGCTTTAAATATCTTTATCACTGAAGAGTAGGTGCATTAAACCATCTAGGCATAAAATGCAACTCTGATCTAAGGTAAAGGTAATGGAGAGAAAATTTGATACTTACTTCATATGATTAAAGTCAGGATTCATATAAAGTGTCTGAAATCCATTAAAAGTTCTGATTTTAATATTTATGCAAAAACTGTAGTGTAGTGAATCTGTGGGGTTTTTTTGTTTTGTTTGTTTTTAATTTAAGTAATTACTTATTATTTAAAAAGACATTCTAGCATCTTCCATAACTGAAATGTTTGGTAAAAGAGGGATTATATTGCACTGGGCAGCTGAAGTGGGTTCCAAAAATGAAAGGTGTTAAAAGAATTGGAAGGAGTATGTATGCCTGATAACTGAAATGTGATGTTGTCTTTACTGTACATCTGTGAAGGTCTCAAAAGAGTATCTTGGAGTCTAAAAAGTATCCTTTGTCACTTCTAGATGTTTATCTGTTGCCTTTCAAGGATTTTATAACTGATTACCTGTTTATGACACAAACTGGCCTAATCTCTAGACTGTGACATGAACAGTAGTATTTCTTACGTGACAGTATTGTGCCAAGGAGAGAACATAGAATTTCCAAAGAGTTGCTGGAATCACTTCTTTTAGTGGATCAATACGACAGCAAATTAATTGCCTTGGATAAAAACAGGAGGTTGAACTACTTGCAATATATTGTTTGAAGATTGCTGGGTTTTATGACATGAAATATGGTTGGTAAAAATGCTGAAAGTGTTAGCATATTTTAAGGGGAGCGGACAGCTCTTAGACACAAACCTCTGAAGATTCCTCAGCATCTGTAATAGAATATGGGTTGCAGACTCATCATATTCTGTACCAAATAAAAAATGGATAATGGAAGTGGAGGATTATAATTTAACAGGCTTTGTCATAAACAATTTAGAAACAGATGAGCTGTGGAGAAGCCCAAGTTGTACAATCCAAATCAGTTTTCTTTCAGGCACTGAGAAAGGTTATACCCCACTTCACTTGGACTTATATAGTATAAGTATGAGGCAGTCAAGCCTCTTCATAGCTGTTGCTGGATAGGGATGCTTTTTAGAGTCAATGTATCTTATGTATTTTAGTATTTACTTTACAAAAAGATAAAGGTTTATTTATGTTAATTATGTTTAATTATATTTTTGACTACAAGAAGAGCTTGTAGATATGTAGATAGATAGATGATCATATATACCTCAACCAGAGATATTTTTTTAAGCTGCCTTTTGTGAGTTAGGTTGCTACTCAAGAGCTTAGAAGCACTCCCTCCTCCTCCAGCACCCTATTCCAGCAGGAATAAAATGAGTGAAGGAGTTATACTGAGTCGGAAACAAAGTACTGCAAAAAACATCATGCCTATTTAAAACAAAACAAAAATAACAAAAACCCAAACAACAAAAACAAACAAACAAGAAAACTAAACCAAACAAAAACCAAACAAACAAAACCACCAAAACAAACAAACAAACAAAAAAAACACCACTCAAAATTGTACTGAAATAAAATTTGAATGGCAGTTACATCTTACATCAGGAGCACCACCATGAAACTAAAGAAGAGATAGGGCCAGCTGCTAGGTATAACAGATCCACCTGCAGAGAGAGCTAATATTAGCACTGTTGGCATGAGTAAGACCCTGACATTTCATCTATGGAAAATTAATTGCTTTTGGGGCTCCTTTTATTGACTAGCAAAAACTGCCACACAGGCATTTTCTGGGATGCAGCCAATATAATGCTGATGGATTTTTCCCTGTATATGAACAAGAAAATAAAAAAATCAGTGAATGAATGAACCTGAAGCAGGAAAGAATACAGTGTTCAGCACACAAAGCTTGACCTCACATGAGAAAAAAGAATAAGGAAAAAAGGAGGGGAGGAATGACACTACACATAGGTTTTTACACTTAAGATGAAGAAGCCTTAGTGGGTTGACCTTGGGTGGGTGCCAGGTGCCCATCAAGCTGCTCAATCACTCCCTTTCCCACTCCCAGGGACTGAGGAGAGAAAATAAGATAGAAAACAACTCATAGGTTAAGACAGTTTAGTAAAGCAGAAAGAGGGGAAGTTTGCACATGGATAATTGAAAAAAAAATGTTTATTCTGTACTTCCATCAGTGAGTGCTCTTCATCCACTTCCTGGCAACCCTCAGCACATGTCACTGTTGCCCAGGAAGACTAACAATGTAAACAACAAATGCCTCACCCTGTTCCTCCTCTTTTACTTAGCTTTTACATCCCAGCTGACATCATATAGTGTGGAATACCCCTGTGTTTAAACTGAGTCAGCTGGTCTAGTTGTGTCCCCTCTCAGCATCTTGCCCATCCCCAACCCCTTGATGGGGGATGGCAGAAAATGTCAGTGAGCTGGTGCTGACACTGTGCCAGCCCTGCTCAGCAGTACCCAAAGCACTGGGGTGCTATCAACACCTTTCCAGCTACTGGTGCAAAGCACAGCACTAAGAGGGCTGTGATGGGAAAATGAGCTCCAGCTCAGCCAGACCCAACACAGAAGTAAAAGAAACTATTTGACAGATGTAAAGAATATTTTAGGTTAAATATTATTTAGGTTCAACAGCATGGGAACTGTTACAGTGAAAAAAAAATACAGACATGAGTTGATATAAAGTTATTTATGGTGTTTCTTAAGGGATAGTGGACACAGCTTCAGAATAAAACTAATTAATGTTTGACAAAGCTGATGGAGATTGCCATCTCCAAAATCTCCAGGACCCAGGTGAATTCTGCTTCTGCAGTCTGGCTGCTGCATCCCAGTAGTGCAGACAGTAGACAGACAGCTTATTCCTGTGGGCTGGGTGCTTGAATGCCCCAAGAAGCAGCCAATTCAGTGTCCTCAGTTCACTGAGCAAGTCACTGGGGTTGCTCTACCTGTTATTGTCTTTCTGATTCTGACCAGGTCTTTGTTTAATATAATTATCATGTTGGCAGATAACCTGACAAAGGTTATAGAACACTTATTCAACACAAGAAGACACCATCACGCAAACTAAGGTGGTGACAAACTAAGGTGGTGACAAAATCAGCAGGGTTAATAAATATTGTCAACAAGATCCACACAAGTTGATTGCAGAGTTGATAGCAATGACTTTTACTGCTACAGAGGAGAAGAGGAAAAGAGAAACCACCAGCAGGAGGGAAAGGAAAATGACATATAAATACATATACAAACTGAAAATACACAAAAAATTGAACATCTATAATAATAATAATAATAATGTATGGTGATGTCATCTTGAGTTAGATAACAAAATAAAAAAATATTCTAAAATATACTAAGAAACTAAAGAAAAGTACATAGAATTTAAGGATTTTGGGACACATCACAGGGCTAATGATGCTAATGGCAATAAGGTTCAGGTTTTAAGAGTTTTTCCTTCTAGCTATAGCAGGAGGTAAAGAGCAGCTAGTTTAGGTGAAACATTCCATGATATATTCTCTGATTAATGAGGAGGAAGAGAAGAGAGAGATACTGTTTTTTCTTGCATATATTTTCAGAAAAACTAAACAAACAGATAAGCATTTGATAACCTTTGCATATTGCCCATTTTAAAGCCAAGGGACGTAAACTGGGGGATAATATGTGTATTATATAGTGTTGCTTTATGGTACTGGTTCAGTTTCCTTTTTCTCCCCTCATATGATAAGCTGTATTTGCTTCTTCCCATAGAGACACTTAGGTTATTTTGATGATGATAGAAGTTAAAAGTAAAATGAAACATATGCTTTTGAGGTCTTAGAATACACTACAATATGCCTGTGGATATCACAACTTTTATTATTGTCTTCCTTTTCTTCTTTTACTATCATGTAAACAAAATACTTTTAAGTGAAGCATAAACAATTATGAAAATCTTATTAATAATCCATGTAACCATGTTATAATTTATGACCTTTACTGAGGAAATTCCAGCAAAATTGATTTACAGTATCTTAAGGAGAGGAACTGTGTATATTTGAAATGTCAAAAATATTCTAACACAGAAAAAAAATTTTGGTTAATGGAATGTTAATGCTAGTTCAAAAATATGATTCTGGTATTTTCCAGCTTTTATAGAAATTATATCATAACTGTCTTTATGTTCAGAAATGTTCATCTAATGGAACAGTTTAGGCAAAAAGAAAGGCACTTTCATGTGTAGGACATGTAAGCAAAAAAATCAATAATCTGCTTAGAAAAAAGGAATTTTTTTTATGAGCCATACAAAATTATTTAAAATAAAAGAAAGGTTCTCTGCTGCAGCAAATTACTTCTAATAAGCATTACATTACATGAAACACAAGAAAACTATTAACATTTTAGTAGTTCTACTACCTAGAAAAAAAATTCAAAGATGAGACCATAAAGAGCACAATAATGAGCATAGGTAAAATTGATTATTTTTTTTGCCCAATGTCTTTATTGCTAATAAAGTTTAATGCTCAACAACATGTCAAACAAACAAAAAAGAAATTATACATAGGCATTATTTTCTACTGTAGTCGCAGAAAATTAATGATTAGAAATTGAGTTTTCAGAGTAACATCTTGTGTACACCATTGTAATTTTCTGTAGAGAAGTCTTCTAAAATTGTGATTGTTAAATTGCAAATAATTTTGTGCAAGAAAGATTGAAAATAATACAACACAAAAAAATGCCATATTTTAGTATGTTAAGCCAAATACTGGGATGGGAGGTGCATACTTTCTCTTTCATAATCATACTTACTGTGGTGTCTAAATTTGCAAGTGTTAGCAGATAAAAATGCTGCTGTGCCAGGAAACCCATAAATTTGCTATATCTCTCTGAGTTACAATAGTTTGACCTTAAACTCTTGATTTTTCTTTGGCCAGAAGTTAAAAGACTAATGATAAACTGATTCATAAAGTGAAATTGGAAAGATACATTAAAATCACACTAAAAAACCCCCCGTTGCCTTGTTTTTATGCTACCAAACCAAACATGTTGGGGTGATTTTTCAGTGACACTTTAATTCTGCAGATTTCAGCATCAAAGATAATTTGAGAGCCACCTAAAAGCTGAATATGACTGTTGTTCCAAAGTACTGAAAACTCTCAGTCAAATGAGCATGGATCACTTGGACCATTGCATCATAACATCCTTGCAGTACTGAACCAGCAACTTCACAGAAGCCCATTTCAAAGTATCACCCCAGGGAAGAGCCTGTAAAATCAGGTATTCAGTAGCATACCAGAACAAGAAATAATAAACCTATATCACAGTAAGACAGATACAGAAGACAGGATTTTCTGCCTGCCAAACATCGTGAAGTCTTTCACAGATTAGTCAGTCTATAGCTTTGATATTATCTAATCAAATTCAGATATGATAGTTATTCATGGGGATGTAGAAAAGTACAGAAAAAAGGTGTTAGATCTTCTCACACAGACCTTCTCAACATTTATTTTATTAACAGTGTTAGCCCTGATTCCAGACACCAGGGTTAAATCATACACCTTTCTTGAAACTGTCATTGAAGTCATGGATCTGTGAATTCCCCCACACCACCCATTCTCAAGTCACTTTGCTGTCCTTCAGTTTCTCATCAACTTTTTTCTTTTTTCTTCTACTGGTCAGGAAATCCACAGAGGAACTTTTTATTCTTCATTATTTTGAGTGCTTTCACATTTGCTGTGATTTTTATCCAGTCGAAAAACCTAACAATTTGTGCAAAATGAAGGATGTTCTATGGATTATTTCACTGCTTCTGCCAGGACCCTTTTCCATGTACATTTCACATTCTCATGTTTATTTTTTTATTGACCATGCTTTTTTTCTCTCTATCCGTCTTGCTAATTTTACTTCAATACCAACCTACATTCGTATAGCCTTTTCCTACTTTTGACATAACTTAAATCCAGTGAGGTGGGTTTTAACAAGATTTTTTTTTTCCTGGTTTTAGAACATCTTGCTACCCATTTTCTTTGAATTTTTCAAAAAATTAGCTGCCAGTCAGCACCTACCCTTCTCATTTCCCAAAACTTCTTACCTTTTACAGCAAAATTCTCATTTTATTCATTGCTACTATGTTTTCTTTCTGTTATTTCTCTTTTGCATTTTTATGTGAATATATTTTAAATTTTTCCTTATTTCTCCAACCAAATATTTCCTTTTTTTAAATTTCATATTTGCAGTTGTGTGTCTGGGGACTGTCTTCATTGTTTAGGGATCTATTTTGCTTTTAAGTAAAAAACTCTATAAATATTGGCTTTACCATGAAATCAGATGTTTATACTCTTTTCTGATGTTTACTATTGTTTTCTGCATTCTTTTTTGGACATATATTCTATGTTCCTCAAGTAATCTGGTTCCACAGGACTCACCAAAGTCATTTCCCTTTACAAAGGCATTTTAGTAACTGTACAGATCTGGAAAGACTTTTCATCTGTGGGATTCATGATTATATAATGGGAGAAAAATTTATATGAACCCTCTCCCACCTTAGGAGGAAAAGGGAAGGGTAATAATAGAAGCATCAAGATGCCTTGGTGCTGCTGGCCCCACTATTGCTGATAGAGGCCAGATGCCATTGACCTTCTTGGCCATCTGGGTACACTGATGGCTCGTGTTCAGCTGGCTGTCAATCAGAACTCCCAGGTCCTTTTCGGCTGGGCAGATTTCCAAGCACTCTTCCTGCAGCCTGTAGTGCTGCCTGGAATTGATGTGACACGAGTGCTGCCTTAGCATTTTGCTTTATTGAGCCTTGTACCTGTGGCCTCAACCCACTGATCCAACCTGTCCAGATTGCTCTGCAGAGCCTTCCTACCTTTCTGCAGAATGACACTCCCACACAGCCTGGAGTCTTCTGTGAAATTACTGAGGGTGCACTTGGTCCCCTCATTCAGCTCATTCATAAAGGTATTAAACAGGACTGGCCCCAATACTGGACTTTGGGGAACCTCAGCAGTGACTCTCCACCAACTGTATGCAGAAAAATTCACAATTCTCTGGCTGTCCAGCCAGTTTTTGACCAGTGAAGAGAGCACCTGTCCAAACCACGGGCAGCCAGCTTTTCCAGGAGAATGCTGTGGGAGACAGTGTAAAAGGCTTAAGTCTAGGTGGACAACATCCACAGCCTTTCCCTTACCCACTAGGCAGGTCATCTGGTCAGAAATGTAGGTCAGGTTGGTCAAGCAGGATCTGCCTTTCCTAAACCCATGCTGGCTGAGCCTGCTACCCTGGTTGTCCTGTACATGCCACAGGATTGTACTCTGTTCCATAGTCCTTCATAGCATCAAAGTTAGGCTGATATACCTGCAGTTGCCTGGATCCTCCTTCTAGCCCTTCTTGTGGATGGTGTCACATTAGCCAACTTCCCATCATCTTCCCAGCTACCTCCCCATCTAACCAGAACTGACAAATAATGGCTTGATGGGCTCTTCTGATGACTCCCTTGGTATCCTCAGGTGAATTCCACCCTGCCCCACAGACCATTCCAACCCTCTGAGTATCTAAGTGGCACAGCAGGCTGCTGACTGCTTCCTCCTGTTTTACAATGTGTGTCTTCTGCTCCATGTCACTGTCTATCAGATCAGGGGGGCTTGGCCTGAGGATAACTGGTATTTCTCTTAAAGAGTGAGTCAAAGAAAGCCCAGAAGTACCTCAGCCCATTCCTCAGCCCTGGTAATGATATTCCTCTCCTTGTCCAATAAAAGAAAAGTGTAAGATGATGTGTCTCTTGGCTCTCATGTCTCATCCTCTTCAGAATTATCACTAATCAAGTTCTTCACCACATCATCATCTCTCCTTTGATTTTCCTCCTGGCACATTAATTATCATCTATTACAAATGTAAATCAAGCTTGTAGCACTGAAGTATGCTTAACATGTTGCATATACATGAATTGCAATATTTTATCAAGGATGCTCACTCCTAAAAATAATTTGTATATAACATTTAAAACCTGCTCTTGGCATTTTAAGGACTCTTCTTCAGTAAGCTCTGCAGAACCCAGGGAGAAAATGGAAGAACTAGGGGGAAAAATAAGCCCCTCTCACTCATTTTTTAATGAGGCTATGCAGAATAGTGTAATTTCTCTCCCTAGCAAGATGCCATGCTGAGAGGTAGAATAGAGAGCTGTTGTCTAAAAATGTTTTATTTCTTTACAGGAAGTTTAAAAAAACCTGTTGGCTTTTTCAAGCTCTTTATAAAAGAGCAATTAGCTCAAGTCTTTATAGTCACAAGTTCAAGGGTTTCTATGTCATAGATGAAAAAGAATTTTCTCCACTCGATGTGTTCCAGGAGCTGTAAAATACATCCCTTGCCGTTACTGCAGAGGTTCAACAATTTTGTCCACTGATTTCAAGATTAGCAGGAACATACTTCAAAAATAGTCAGTGATGTGTATTTAGGAACCAATTGCTTATTTCACCATTCCAAGTGTCATTTAGTTTATCTTGAAAAAATTCAGTGTCCATGAAAATACTAAATAATGAACACCTTACAGTAGCACGAAATTACCTTAAATTACTCTGTAATACAGGTTTGTATCTTTTTATATTAATAGCTCATGTTTTGCTTTCTTTGGGGTTGTTAAGACATTTTGTTGTTGAACAGACTCATTTACTATGGTTTACTGAGAAATTCTTCTTTCACAGTCCAAAATAATCGAAATTTATCTGCTCAAAAGATGAGAGGACCTTACCATTTTGACATACAAAGGATAATTCACTTACATGGATTACTTTTTGTCAAAAATTAAAGATGGTCCTAAGATCTGTTTTTATTATCATGACCTGTCCCAGAGTTCCTGTTTGGCCTTGGACAAATCCTGATGAACTCCATGGTGATGCCAGTTAAGCTCTGATTTTGTTAAACCTGAGTTAATAACTGTTATTTAAAAAAGTTTTCCTTTCTCAGGAGAGCTCTGTCATGATTATACAGACCACACTGATTTTTCTCACACCATCTAGCCTACACTGTAAATCACACTGACTTAGATGAAGATTCTGTTAGATTAGCCTATCTGATCAAAATTCAGAGAAATATAGAACTTTCTGTAGTGCCAGATGAAAGGTTAGGTAATTCACTGGCCACTGGATCCACTGCTTGAATAGGAATTTAGGATATCTGGCTGATTCTATGTTATGGCCTCTTTCCTGAGCTTAAGATTATCCAAAATTTCGGGATGTCATGCTCCTCTATCCTCACTTTCATAAGCTACTGCTTTGAAGTCCCAAAAATCAGGGGACCTGGGAATTTGGCCTTTCTAAACAGTGTGTTTTCAAAGCCACAGAGCTGTTTTTTTGAAAGAACACCATATTCATTCATTTGGCTGGGAGGGAATTCAGACCAGAGGGATGCCCCAGTTGCCCTGCTGAGGTGCCCTGTTGAGGTACAAGACTCAGGCATAGGAAGACAGATTTTTTTTCTGCATAACATGGAAAGGGAGACACATGGTGGAGGTTTTCAGGTGCCTTCTCATATAACTACTTATGCATTTTACTTGCACATTTAATGAAATAAAATGCACAAACAAAATACAGAGAGGATTAAGAGATGTTCTCTGTGAAGAGATATTTTATCCTTGGAACAGGAAATAAAAATCCCAAACTTCTTTATATAATCCATCACTGGTAAACCTTATTTTCGTTAAGACTGAGGGTTTTTTCTTTGAGGAGAGAGTCATGATTGTTGGTAAACTCTCCCTCAAGTACTCACTGCATATCATGTGGGTGCAAGTTTTGAAGAGAATAGTCAGCTCTATTAATTAAAATTCAGTACTGTGGATATGCTTAATTTAAAATCCCTTAGAAAATTATGCACAGTTGGTTCATGTCCACAGATTTCTAAGAACTTCTTTGTTACACAGCTGCTGCAATTTTTATTTCTAGTCAATGATTTCTTTCATAATAAACTCAAGCTTTTAAAGCAATTTGGTAAAACTGTAAAATGCAAAAGGATTGTAGCCCTCATAAAAAAAGCAGCGATAATACAGAAAATTGCCATGAATGATGTTCCGTCACGTAGGTGATAAAAAGGAATTAGAAGCAAGTGTTTTATCGATTGCTAATATAATCACAGAATCACCACTCTGCACTCTGGAAAGTAAGCAGCTGACAGTCTGGTTAAATCATTATCATTATGCAGTTAGTATTTTTTCAGCTTTAAATGTGAAGTAAACACAACTCTAATTTAAGGCATTGACAAGTAAAACCAAAGATTGTGGAAAGGTTCTAGAGAAAAACTTGAGATCCTGCATCACAAATGGCTGCTTGGTCTTGCAGGGGTTTTCCCTTTGGCATATTAACCACCCAAAGCCCTTCAGCATTTACAAGTCTTGGGTCTTCTGAAAGGAGTCTGACATGTCTGTATTGATAGTCTTGGAACAGCTTCAAGCTCTTAACTCCTGATGGGTTCCCTGTCTTGACTTTGTATCACTGTGACAGCCAGGCACGCAGCAGCCTTGCCTCCCAGGTCTGGTGTCACAGGATGGGAATTAGGTTCAGCAAGCCACAGCAACCTCATGGTGCCCTGCAGTCAGGGTCCAGGATACTGCCCAGAGGTTCAGAACTGTGCCTGCAGTGGACTTTTTTGTTGATCAGCAGTTTCCTTGCTGCCTGTCTTAATTTCTTGTCAGAATAGTATAAGCTTCCCAGGAACCTGTGAAATATTTTATGGAGAGAAATGAAGAATTTTGCACGTGATTTAAAGTTGCTTTATAAAAAATTGCTGGAAAACATATCATAAACAGTACAAGATAAGAACTTTGCATTTACAAGAGATTGCTCTAGTCATTATAGCAGGTCTTTCCTATCTCTTACCTCCAGGATCCTGAGAAATGGGATTAATGTGAGTAGAATTTTTGCTTCCCAAACTGTTCAGATACCTGAATTCTACCATGTTCTTTACTAAAGATGTATATTCACCCAGGGAGAATATTTTAGATGCCATTATATCCCAATACTATTTGATGATGGAACTTACTCAATTTTTTTATGTATAGAAAGAATTTTGCAAACCTTCCTTCCAGAATACCCATGGTAATCTACTCAGTATCATTACTAAGGACACTATTGCTTAGAGACGCATTACTTTCAGATTTAAAAGATTTGCAAATATAATGTGATATTTTAAAAATACAGCACAGCTTGGGTTTTCTTAATACATTTTGTTTCACAACTTATCATTGAAATAACCACCCGGTTTTCACTGTCATTTGTCTTCTATCAAATAAATTGTGATCAGCAGAACAGCTTTCATTACATGGAGATAAAACCACATATACTGTATTCTAAGTTACTGAAGTATGTATTTTACTGGAAAGGCATATGTAGTGTAAGGAAGAATCTCTTTAGCTATGGGCTTACCAAAATTGCTTCTTTATAGGCTTCTATTCTTCTAAAATTAGGGTTTATTTCTTACTATGTTTTTTTATTCCAGTTTTTCAATTTCAATTTCTTTAAGAAGAAGTGTAACTCATGCTCCCTCTTGATTTGTCTTGCAAATGACATAACAAAGCAAAAAGATTTACATCAGGTGAAGAAAATAGTCATTATTGATATTAATTTGAGCAAAGCTCACTGTTTTTTTAGGTATGTGATATGCCTCTGAAGTGGCCATATTAGAAGGCAGGAAGATAAAAGGTCAACTTTCTAAAAGGAAATGGACTAGTAATACCTTGTCAAACTTCTGGCATGTCTGTCTTTTCTACCATAAGACAAGCCTGCAAAGTAAATTGCTGAATAAATTAGTGAAACCACTCCAAATCTATACACTGAATGTGATTGTTTGACAGGAAAGTGAGAATACAATGAAGTTTCATAATCTTAGAAATAACACCGTTCTGATTTTCAAAGATGAAATATTTTCAAAACAGGTCAAGTAGATTCATAGTGCATTTTGTAAATATAATGAATTGTGCAGAAGTGGAGAATAATTATTTATGGTATACCACCTGCTACTTTAGAATCACCCCTTATACCCTTGTGATAACTGAACAATCAGTGATGTAAAATAGGTTCAATTTTACATTAAAAAGATAAAAGAATACATACAATAAAATCCCATATTTTCTATAGAAAAGGAATTAATTCAACATGAGAAGTTATCCATTGAAAAAAAAAATTGAATCACAGTCTGGAATTTTATTGAATTTTGACTCTACAAACCAAACCAAGCCTTAAAAGCAAAGTGTGCTGTCTCCTTCCATTACAATAAATAGTTCAGTAGGGGATAGGAAAAAGACCACTTTGTTCCTTCTTCTCCCTGATTATCATGTTTTGTTGATATGAGCTGCTCACAATAGTGAAAATATTGCATTCCTTCTTGAATACATAACTAGAATAGTTATGTATTGGATGGAAATAGATATGGTGTTGACCTCAAATATCTCTAAGTAGAAGGCTATTCTAAAAA
Source organism: Urocynchramus pylzowi (assembly GCA_013397555.1). Classification (NCBI taxonomy): domain Eukaryota; kingdom Metazoa; phylum Chordata; class Aves; order Passeriformes; family Fringillidae; genus Urocynchramus; species Urocynchramus pylzowi. Next base: position 362,472 of record VZRH01003846.1, on the reverse strand, counting down.
CAAATCAGGGAGTATAGTTTGATATCAGGAGGTTAAGTTGTTCTTCATGCTCTCTGGAGAAGTTTTATAATAATTGTCATTTGTTTCAGACCCAGTTTGGGATGTATATTGATGACAACTTATTTACTCCTCACAACCTCTTAAGATGCCTGTAACAGCAGCTACCAGTAAAAGTCCATTTTATAACAGAAGGATATTCACACCCTACCAAACACTAATTGTTTAATTGACAATAACACTTGTTGAGAGTCTGAACAAACACAGTGACCCACCATCAATGTCTTTATCCTAGGCCTTAAGGACAGACACAGGTAATGTTACTTGTTTAAAGCCACTGGGGAGTGCCTACAGTTTTTATGGTTTTGATACAAATATTTGGTGGCAGGGTGGTGGGAAAAGTGGAAGGTATCTCTTGGAGATATTAAAATTTACTTTACAAAGGCAATCATTAATGAATTATATTTGCTCTTCACTGTTTTCCCAGCAAGACATAGTTGTTTTAGTGACAGAATTATAACACTTTAGGTACTTTTTTGTGTGTATAATAACACACAAAAATGAGTCCCATCTTGAGGGACTCATTGCCACACATCAGTGAGGAAGTCAAAGCTCTACTAGGGCATTAAATACCATCAGCAGAAGTCTAATTCTCTGATTCCCAAGTCCAAAATTGAAATCCTTAGAGTGTAGTCCAGTAAAGGGAAGTGATTTATGTTTGCTTTTGTGTTTGTTTTTGGATTGTTTGGGTTTGTTTTTTTTTTCTAGGGGTATGGTGGTGTTTCCTCCTGACTATTGCAGTTCTTTATGTAGTGGAAAGTCTCTTTCTGTGTGAATAACTGAGTACTCATGGTGTTAAAAACATGTTTGAAATCTTCAAATTAATTGTGTCCTTGTCACATATCTACTACAAATTCATTACTGCCAAAACATTTCATTTTTAATGAAAACTACAAAATCTTTATAGTAAGAAAGTAACATGTTCCCCTTATCACCACTAAACCAGAAGATAGGGGATTTGCTGATCTAGTCAGTCTTCATCACATTTATTTCTGGTTATGGGGAAACTATGTTACAAAAGATTGCACCATATTAAAGATTTTCTGGTTCTGAGCAGTGTATGTACCTTCTGTCTCTTTATGCCTAGAGCATCTGTTAATAGGAATATTATCAACTCCAGCTGCCTAAAGGCAGATTGTAAGAAATGCATTTGCAAAACAAACTGGTGCATAAAATGTCTAGAATTTTCTGTGCTGCATCAAATCATATTTCTTCAGTTTCTTTTAAAATTAATTTACCAATCACTAGAGATAATGCAACAGTCTGAGTGCATGATCTTAGAGAGTCAAGAAATAATACTTGGAGTAGAAATGTATTACCTATTTTAAATATTTTAGTTATCTTTATTTTTCTTTTTTTTTCCCTAAAAATCCCCATTCTGGGATTTTTAGGGAAAAAAACAAGGAGATCAGAAAAATGATTAAGATCAGAAAAAAATTAATTTATTTTTATGAAGATGATAATAAATTTGTCTGGGGATGGAACCAGTCAATACAATGGAGGTCATGCAGATGCTGCCATCCAGAGGGATGTTGACAGACTGGAGAAATGGGCTGAGAGAAACTTCATGAAGTTCAGCATGGCAAAATGCAGAGTCCTGCCACCTGGCAGTGATAGACTAAGGAGCAGCTCTGGCAAAGAGACCTCTGGGGGACATTAAGCTGAGTATGAGCCTGCAGTGTGCCCTGACAGCAAAGACAGCCAGCAGCATTTGTAGAAGAACAGTCAGCAGGTCCAGGGAAGTGATTATTCATACCTTTGCTCAGAGCTGATTACCCATATTCTAATTTCCCTGTCCTGTACAGGAAAGAAGTTGACAAGCCACCAGGGCAGTTGGGACTGGATCATCTGCCTGATGAGTTGAGGCTTAGAGACCAGGGTTTGTTCAGCCTGGAGAAGAGATGCTGTGAGACTCTTAACAAAAGCATATATTAGCCTGTGGGGAAGTCAAAAAGGAGACAGAGCAGGTCCTTCGATACGGAATCATAGAATCATGTAGGTTGGAAAAAACTTTGATACAATTAAATCCAGAAGTTAGCTTAAGCACTGCTGAGCCCACCACCAAGCTATGCAGCACAGTGGGTGGATGAGAGTCAGAGGGCACAATTTGAAACAGGAAAGTTTCTGCGTGTGAAGAGAAACCTTTTCCAAATGATAACACCCAGTCAACAGAGCAAGTTGCTCAGACTTCCACAGCCTCTGTCTTTGGAAACTTTCAGGGTACCTGGACAGAGCACTGAAAAACTGGGCTTGACCTCAGAGCAGCCCCTGCTTTGGCCAAGAGGTTGGGCTTGGTGAAGTATCTTTACACCTGAATTGCTCTCTGATTCTGTAAATAGGCTACAGTACTACATTTTTAAAGGTATCTTTGCTTATATGTCCAGTTGAGAGCATTTGTAAGACTATTTGATTAGTGTCATTTGGCTACACTGTATACATATTTCTGTGAAGCATACATGGTAAATTCTGGACTTGACAAAAATTTTACCAATTTTGAATAATCATTAAATGATTATTTTACTTTTTTAAACATATTATATCAAAATCAGAATGAATCTAAAGAGTTTATATGCTAACTTTTTGTATTAAAAATATTATAATTAAATCTCTAAATTTCAGTATTAACAGAGACAGTGATGGACACAATTAGTGCTATCAATAACACAGGCTTAGGCCACTTAAACCCCATAACATAGGTAATCTGATAAATTTTATATAAGTAATCAAACAAGGCATTTTCTTTATCAGGTTACTGTGGCAACAGAACTGCACAGAATAAACTGGTTTCCTCTCCTTGACATGAGCACAGCTCTGTGTGTTCAAGACCTTCTAGAAAAGCAAACCAAAATCCCTTGATGCAAAACGAAGGCTGGAACAACTGGCACATATCCCTTCAAGATTTATCCAAGGAGAAAGTTATTCAGAACATCTGTTTTGCATGTCCTGTCTCCTTTAATATATCAGAGCTACAATGAATGGTTTAGATAAGATGCACATACTGGATTAGTTGTGATCTAGACACTAAGAACTACGTTTCATAACTCATCAAATAGCTTCAATGACCTTCTTAATGGTATTGTGTGCTTTTAATACATGATGAGTTACAGGATTGTGATCCCTGAGAATGAAAAAGGAAAAAAAAGCCAAAACCCCCCAGGAATTATTTAAGACCTTCCCTTGTACAAGCCCTGGACATCAAGAAATATCAAGTATTTCACCAAGTTCCTCTGGGTCCACTCCAACAGGTCCATGTCTTTCCTAGAGGGAGAGGACACAGCTGGGACAGCTGATCCAAACTAACCAAAAGTAATATTCCATAGCACATGCCATCATATTCAGCAGTAAAAATTAGGGTGAACATGCCATGCTCAGCAGTAGAATCAAGGGTGAAGGAGAAAAGAGGTATGTCTGGTGTTGTGGCATTTGTCTTCCCAAATAACTCCACTGTGGCTACTTGAAGGTCTGCTTTCCTAGATATAGCTAAATACTTGCCCGCACATGGAGAGTAGTGAATGAATTCCTTATTTTGCTTTGCCTGTACACAGTTTTTGTTTTTCCTATAAAACTGTCTATATCTCAGCTCATTTGTTTTCTTGCTTTTACCTTTTTGATTCTATAACCCAGTAATCAAAGGGCTCTGTGGGGCTTATGTTCATGCCAGAGTTAACCCACAACAGCTGCTTGCAATGCTCTACCTTCCCCAAAGGAAAATAGAAATCCTAGAGAGGTTTTAAGTGTTTTCTGAACTATGGAAGCATCTGAAGATATGGAAGATCTGAAACCTGCAAGAGAAATGTATGAGAAAGATCTGAGACATAGCTATTTCATTAAAAGAACATCCATTCTGGAGAAGAAGAGAAAAACAAGAAAGATATATCAATCAATTCTCTTTGACTTCTATTGATCTGGTTTTTGCTCTCTTTCTAAATTTAGTACCTCCTAGATGAACTAAGTTTTCTATTAAATACCAGTATGTATGTTAAAAATTTTCTAGTGGCCAAAAATTCCTAGTTAACAGTCTTACACTTACCATGACAAAAAAAAAAAAAAAAA
>VZRH01003846.1:279758-358347 GCA_013397555.1 Urocynchramus pylzowi | reverse complement strand
AAAAAAAAAAAAAAAGACAGCCACTAGTAATGATGAATTTAGACCAATATGTTGCAGCTGAAAAATTAATACACTTAATTACCAGCATATTATTCTTCTTCAGCCATAATGTTCCCTTTAATTCTATTACCAACTGCCTGAACAGAACAGGCTGACCTGCTAAAGCAAGTTGTTAAGGGCATTGACCAAATGCCTCTTAAACATTGACAGGCTTGGGGTATTGAACCCATCTCCAAAAATCCAGTTTTGGTTTCTTGGTAAAGAAATGCTTCCTAATGCCGACTCTGAACCTTTCCTAATGCAGTTTTGAACCATTCCCATCCTATCACTGGATACCAAGGAGTCGAGATCAACACGTCCTCCTTTACTTTTGGAAGGATTCTTTGGAAGAATTATAAAACTACTTCTCTCATAAGTTAAAAATTAAATTATTACCACAATGTTGTGGAAGTATAAAATCATTACGTTATTTATCAGTTCTAATCTTCAACTTTGATATTAGATCATGGACCAAACATCTGGAAACATTATTTTTTGTCCAGTTTTGAAGACAGTATTTTGCATGATCGTAAATGTCAGGGAATGATGAGATCAAGAAGGAAGCTGGGAGCTAAGAGTGAGAGAGGCCAGCCGAGGAGAAACTCGTCAAGTCCCACAGTATCTAACCAAGAGAGAAGGTCTGGGACAGGGATTGTGAACAAGGTGTCTAATGGTCAGACAAGACTTCAGAGAAAAGGTGAACCCAAGCCTAGGGGAGAAGTCTGTGCCCATGGGCCAAGGCAGGATCAGGGCCAAGATGGCAACTCCAGCTATGAGTCAAAGGGCCTGCATATAAATTCTGCTCCCACATGAAGAAGGGAAGGAGCCAGATAGGTTTGCTTCATCTCCATCTCATCCAGCTCTTCTCAATCACCTGCTAATGGTTGTGCAGCTGCACTGCATCCAGCCTTGAGAAGAGACTAACAAGCACTTGGGGAATATGGTGTTTTCAATGGCTAAAACTGGGATTTTGCTCTTAGCATTGTCTAGTTTTAGAAAGAAGGTAAAATTGAATGTAAACAGATTTCTTTGCTAGAATATTACATTGTACAGAATAATATGATGGCACAGCTACATGACAAGATGCCAGTTCCCTGCCAAAACACATTTGACAAAAAGCTTTTTGCAGCTTAGGAAAGCTTCCATCAATTTATACATTCAAACTGAAGGTATCATGGGAGACTTATTGGTATACAAATGCCTTGCACCTGTTCTTATAACAGATACAGATGAGAACAGTGGGATGCTGGCTCTTACAATGCAGAGCAGAAGGTATTTACCTTACCTGGCACAAATAACAAGTTCTGTTATTTCTTGTAAGATTTAACATACAATTTAAGATAAAAAACAAACAAGCAAAATCTTAACAGTACCATAAAATATTTCCATTAAGTAAAACATATGTTTTGTCAGTGAACATACTTTGATTTCTTTACCTTCCAGAAAGCACAGTAATAAAAAAAAAAAAAAAAAGCCACATATGTAAACTTAAACCTGCAAGTAAGATTTCAGAAGTTTCAGGACAGCCTGAAAATCACCTGTGATAGGACCACGATGAAAATAATGAGTGATATACTGAAACTCCATGACAATATACTGGAAGGTATCTCTCACTAAATTAAACACAGCAACCAGTGACAGATGAGAAGAAGGAAACTGTGTACAACAACAGTAAACTATATGACAGCCATAAAGATGAGTACAGGATAGTTGTTTCCCTGGTTATATTATAAATATAATTTACATTTAAGTATTTATGTTATCCTTTCTTTATTGTTTTTTTTTTTTTTGCCATCTTGGATAGGAGATATTTTGAATTACATCTATATTTCACAAATAAGGTAATTCTTTATAACCTCTCAATTTTGCTTTCTAGAGTTTTATGGAAGTCACTGATGAGTCTTTAAACTCTGTTAAATGGGAGTTTTTCTTGGTACAGGAGAGACATGGAGCTCCTGGGCCAGGTCCAGCAAAGGGCAACATAGATAATTAAGAGATTTAAACATCTCTCTTGCAAAGAAAGGCTGAGAGAGCTGGGCCTGTTCAACCTCAAGAAGAAGCAATTGAGAGGAGACTTCATCAATAATATATACATTAAATAATTTGTGTCTGAAGGGAGGGTGTCAAGAGGATGGACCCAGGATCTTTTCAGTGGTGCTGAGAAATAGGACAAGGAGGCAACAGACAGAAACTGCTGCACAGGAAGTTCCACCTGAATCTGAAGAAGAACTACTTTGCAGGTGACAGTGCACTGGAAAAGATTGCCCAGAGGGGTTGTGAAGTCTTCCTCACTGGAGAGATTCAAGAACCATCTGGATGCAAACCTGTTCAATGTGCTCTAGGATGACCCTGCTTGAGGAGGGAAGTTGGATCAGATGACCTACTGTGATCCCTTCCAATCTGACCCATTCTGTGATTCAGTTTGGAAAATCAAAGGCATTTTTATTAATTACATGAAATTAAATGTATTTGAGATGTTATTCAACCATAACTCTTAGGAAAATCATATATTAAGGAAAAATAGACATGTGTTTTGAGGAATTTCTTCAGCTTTTGAAGCTGATGATAAAATAATTGCATTCATTACATTACATTAATCTAGCCACAGATACGGGAACACCTTGAAATAGAAGTAACTTGGAGCAAATAAATTTCTCAATAGGAAATGGGAATTTGAAAGATACTAATCTTAAAGTAACTACAATTTGGATTTTTTTGGTGAAAAACAACATACAATATGTGTTATTACTGGCTACTACATTATTTTTCTCTCTTGATACTTTAATACAAATTTTCTATTGAAATAAACAGATTTTATGAGTAAAAATTGCACAGTTTGTCCATTTGAAAAATTGGCTTGATGTTTCTCTTAAAGATATATATTAAAAACATGCAACAGAGAAAGTATTGTAAGACAGAGAGTTTTGTTTTGAAGCTCCCAATAGAAACAATTTGAATCCAATTTGGTTTTAAATGTTTCTGTATATCTTTCTTAATTAATGGTGAAAGCAGACAAATAATAAATTTTCCTTACAAACCTGTTATGGAGTAAAATGTTGATTCATGATAGTGATGGAGAAGGCACACTGAAAACTTTGACAGGGGCCTATTCTGGCAGAAGATTTCTCAGCAGGGAAATATGGGCATATTGGAAGAAGAAAGTCTGCTCCAGCTGGTCAGGATCCAGATTTGTGTCATTCCAGCCTAACAAGAGTTGTCCCTGAGGTAGGGGACCAATTACAGCTGGCCATTTCTTCAGCTGCATAAGCAATTTCTTGGTAAACATAGTTAATTAATAGGCTGACTCAGTAAATATCTACTCCTTAACGTTATAGACAAGCAATTTTTTTTTTCCTTTTTGTTCAACCAAACTTAAATTGCATCTTTTTACTTGAAACATTTTGTTATGATTACCATTTTCTTGGTAGCCCTTGTCAGGGAAACCACTTAATTGCTACTCCAAAGATTTTCCAACCTTTCCAAGCAGACAGCTTTAAGATAACTAGCAAACACAAATCCAAGTTTTATTGGACCAAAGATATTAAAAAAAACTTTTCCAGCTATAAAATGAGATGAGGAATTCTCTTTAGACTTATCTTCTGGAGTTTTTGGGTTGTTTTCTTTAATTTTGCTTGTGTTTTGTATTTTGTGGGGTTTTGTTGTTGTTGCAGCTCCAAATGAGCCAATTCAAGCCAACAGCGAGACACATCTGTAACAAGTGCTAGAACATACTACCTGCACCCCAACTTATGTCCTAAGGAGAAAAACAGAACAACATAACCTTAGCAAATAGATCTTCCTACCACTTGCTAGGGGATTTTAATTTTTTTGATGTTGTCATAAAGTTATTGCTTTAACCTTCTCTCTCCTAGGTGAAATGAATGTACACTACCAAGAAGGTTCTTTGCTGCTGTCTAACACATTTGAAGCTACTTGCATACATTAGCTCCTACTGCCCTGTCTCCTTAATGTCTTCTCATCTGTCCCCAGACTGTCCCCAAGGTCAATTCTAGGGTTTAGAATGATTATTTATCACATGACAAGAGGCATTTAATTTTGCAAAGATTTAATTGTTTATTGAAAGGTGGGTGCAAGCCAAACACTTCTCTGCATTTATGAGTTAATGGATTTGAACCTTTCTTTTCACTCTGTCTTGTACCTAGTTTTTACTTCTGTGGTCTTAGTCTATATTTGGTACAATTCTTTATCAAAATATTTTAACAAGTATAATGCAATACTTTAAACAAAAATGCAAATACAATATTGAAATATCAGTCATGAGTTAAGAAAATGTATGGCCAGAGGACTATATTTAAAAGCACATATTTATTGTAAATAATCAAGCGTAATACTTATTCTAAGTAGCCTAAATTTACACCAAGAACATTCCTGAAAAGGCTGAAGCCCTGCTTCTGAACATACCTAACAAACGTCATAAATACTGAGCAGTTAGAGGTCTAGCTGGCACCTAAATAAAATTGGGATCCAAAAGCTTGATTTTTCTTTCACTTGTGACAATAATTTCTTTTTCTAAATTCTTCCTTTCCCCTAAAGCAATAATTGTCGTGAACTATAGCATAAAAAATTATGCCTCTCTTGAGGATGAAAAGGCAGGCAGGCAAAATGAGATAAAAATGAACTAGTATTTGGGAGAAGGGGAGGAGTTAAAATGTGGGATTGTACTGTATTTTGTAGAGTTACTTGAAATATTTCAGACTACTTCGTGATTAAATGTATAAAGCACATATTATTAAAGTAAAAATATTGAAATGTTTTAAAGATTCAGTACTAAGTTGCATATTACATGAAGAAATTATAATTATGCAACTGGAATTTCCCACAATATTCCAAGGAAGACATTGGTTTTGGTGAAGAGGTCAGTTTATCTGACTAAAATTAATTGATATAATTTCCTGTTATAGTCTAGATTTTCTTTACTGTGCTGGTACCATTTCCCAGACAAGTCTTAATCTTGCTTAATGCATGTGACAGAGGAAGAACAGCTTGTAGAAATACCATACTATACAGAAAAATGGACACTTAATATTATTGAGAGTGCTGAAAACAATTATTTAAATAAAGCAATTAGTGCTCATTATTAAATTTCAATTGTTTCATACACAAATCTCTACTCAGTAGCATATAAAGACAGTTATGAAATATGCTGTGAACATATATTTTTTGTGAACTTCTAACATAATGAAACCTACTTGAGCTAGTGAATGTATACATTACTGAGAAAAGAACAAATTATTTAAACCTTTACTTTTTTACCAGCCTATGAGTAATAGTCTGTCTGGTTTGAAAGAAGTGCCACATAAATATAAGGTTGTTTTAGTATAATTGATCTCATTGTATAAGAAAAAAAAAAAAAAAAAAGCAGAGATATGAAGAAGTTTCCTTTGAGCAGAGTTGGTATACAAAACTCTTATTTTCATTCAAGGTCCACTGTACCATCTTAACTTTGCTATATGAGAAGGATTGTATACCTAATAAAAACAAGTGATTGGATATAAGATTGAGATGTTTTGGAATGCACTAGAATGCTGTATGCAGAAGCTATTACACTTAATTTTCATGCATTTTCTTTTCCCCCAGCTTAAAATATAATTAGGTGTGTAACACAAAATTTTCAATAAGCAAAGGAAGTCAGAGGTAGCTCTTTAAAATCAGTGGTGACCATGCTAAATTTTATATTTGCTGGGAGAAAAATTCTTCAGTAACCACTGCTAGGTATAAAAATGCTCAGATTCTGATAGGAAATCACATTTTTTCTTTCAGACATCTGCTGTAGAAATGTATATTCCAGCAGTTAAAACAGCATGGATGTCATGGAGAAATTCCTCAATTGATAAGGGATGGGGCAAATCTGTCAGGAGGTCCTCACCCACAAAAAATGAACAAGGTCCTTGAAACAAATTCAATGACTTAGTCAAAAAGAAAGATAATTTTCCTTTTGATCTTTCAGTCTATATTTTTTATTACACTTGCTATGAAATTGTGATTAACTAAACATGCCAAGAGCTCTCCTTCTGTGAGTATGATTAGTCTAATGGCTCTTTGTAATTTCAATTTCACTCAAAAAAGGAAACTTCCCTGATGAGTAGAAGGAAATAAGGAAGTGTCTGAGAATACAACCTTATCTGAATATGAGTGATTATACTATTTCTCTTTGGAAATTAATATGAATGGAGTTTATTATAGTGCTCTCTTGATTATGAAGGGCTTACATGTCAAAATGTTGAAACACTAATAGCTTTTTCTTTTCAACTATATTTGAAATGTGTAAAGCAGCTTAATTTTTTTATGTTCTTTCTTTTATTTACATGTAATTTCTGTATGTAGTTCTTTTCTCCACATTTAGATATGAATACCCTGCTAGATCAAAATAATTTAAAAGTTTCTGCTAGATGTGCTAATTATTATTGTAAGACAATATTCTGTTATTTATGCATAGAAGTCTTATGATAAGCATTCTGCAGATTTTTTTGAACATAGTACTACACATATTTATTGTATAATTTTAAACTTTATTATAATTTTCAAAAGAGAAAATGAATTTGAACATTTAATCTTGCCTAAGAAGAATATATCATTGTCTTCTATGGATAAATTCTTCTGCAGAAATAATGATATTAAGGAAAATCTTTATCCCGCTAAAGCCTCTAAGAAAAAGATTTCTAGTAAACCATGTATTCTACTAGGACATATAAGGCACAACACACAGAAAAACACAAGATCTAAATAATCATTGCATTTGTTTCAATTACCACAAAAAGTAATTTTGATTTCTAGTTGACACTTATTCTAAATTCTATTATGTGGATTTTGTGTTCCATTAAATCTTCCAAATCAAAATGAAAATATGAATAAGCTTCTTAATTGTTTCAGCTTACTTAACCATACTAAACTAATAAAAAATAAAGTGAAGCTTTAATTGCCTTGAAACTTGTCTTTAATACGTACTTGTGGTTTGCCAGATGTCCACCTCACAATTTTACAGAGCTTGCTTTATCTAGCTTGGAGGGTGAGTTTTACCAATCACCTCTACTGTGCAGCAGTAGAGTTTAATTATGAAAAGCAGAAGTATTTTTTGAAGTGCTTTACTTCCTTCATGATTGTTCACAGTGACTTACCAGTGTCACCATGCCTTAATACCAACAGCAAAAAAAGATAGTGCCATATAGGAATTCACTTTAACAAAGCATTTTTTTCTCGTTATTCTGTTAGATTCCACATCTGTGGCACATAATGAGGATTTTGTTCAGGAGGAAGAGAGAGAAAGAGAGCTAATATGTTTTGGAGGAGTATTTATAAAAATGAACTGTTTTAGGTAACGATTATTTATGTTAAGAAAACAAAAAAAATAGATAAGGGGATGACACACATAGAACTTTTCAGAATAGTTTATCCAGCTACTAGAAATGCATAATAGGAATTATTTTGATTTGGAGATGTATTTTTTTACATTTTAAAATATGTATATTCAGAATGTAACTACTGAAGAATAAAATCATGGCAATTTGATTTGGTAGCTCCAGGAATAAAAGCTTTGAGAAGTTTTCTTCATTTTCATGAAGTTTAGTAGAAAACTGATTAGGTAGACATGCTCCTTTTTATGAGAAATTTGCTTTTTTTTTTTTTTTACAAGCCAGTACAAAATAGCTTGCCGCAAGATTGAAAACTCATTGAGATAGCTTTTCTGATAACAGAAGGTATATTTTCAATACAATTCTATTAATATTTTATAAATATATGGGTTATTTCTTTGAATATATTATTTAACTACATTAAAGGATCTCCTTCTGAAGGAATTTATTTATCACCCATTATTAAAATAATGTATATATTGCTACATTTTACACCATAATATGTAACACAAAGAACATAATAGTTGAGGAGACTGGCCTTACATCCTTGATCTACCTGACTTCTTTTTTTCCTCAGGTGCTCGAGAGTATTTCTTGTTGAACTTAAAAGAATGTTTCATTATATAAACATATGGTATTTTTCGTCATTTAGGGAATTGTCCTCATAATAGTTTTTTCCCAAGAAAAGACTTGTCTGCTTCACACCTGGTAACAAATTAAATATTTACTGACATCTTTGGAAAGAGGTTAGTGGGCCTGGTCCTAAGCCTGACACTGGCACAAGAAGAGCTGTAATGTAAATAGATCCTTGCAGAAGTACACAGTGACTTGAACTACCTGGGAAATCAGTTGTTATAGTAAGCCCTCTCCATCCCTGCCGTGCTCATGCACTTACAAATGAGTAAACATATCCATCTGGCATGTTGTCAGAGGAGAATACTTAGAAATAAAGGGCAGATATTCTTCCAACCCTGATTTCCCCTGTTTCGACTAACAAAAATCAGAGAAGACATGCAGACATTTAGATACACTATGAGTATCCTGACAGGTTCAGAATAAATCCTCAAGGTCTTTATAAGATCACAAAAAAGTAAAATAATTTAGATTGGAAGGCACCTCTGGAGGTCCTATTCTACCATTCCTTCTTTAAAGCCAGAGTAGATTTCAGAAGTAGATCAGACGGCCTAGAACCCTTTTCACTTAAACTTTGGGCATCTTGTACGTTGTATGTGTCACCACCTTTTTTAAAGCTCACTATTTCTTTATATTGACACTTTATTCCTGATTCAGATAGAAAAATTCAGGTATACAATTCAGTAACAGGGACATCTGATGCCATTTGATATGACCTAGACATGAGACCTGTCTGCACCTGCCAGAAGAACATGGGTCTCTCACAGGTCTCATAATGTACTACAGCCCTGTGTACATGGCCTGAGCAGCATAGGGGTGAGTTCCAGTCCAGACAGTGTCAAGTAGTCATTGTATTCAGCCTAATTTACCAGTTCAGGACTGAAGTATTTAGAGCTAGATGTCTGAGGAATTAAAACATTAAGTTCACAAAAAAGGTTTTTTTCCTTTTTTTGAATAGCTGCGTCAGGATGGGTAAATCATTCCTTCATTAATAGGAGTGATTTCATTACACTGCCTGACTCCCAGGTGGCTGGGACAGGTAAAGTAAATCCCATCTTGTATGACCTACATATGTCAGGAGCATTAGCTTAACTCCTACACATTGGCTTTGAAAAATCTTCCTGAGAAATGACGCTAGAATATCATTCAATTTTTGTTATGGATGTATTTATATTGACAACTTTTGCCTGAGTCTAAAAAGGTGACCAAGATTTATTTATTGACCAATTGATGAAGATAACACACAGGGACTCTCTGACAAGCTTTGGTGTTTTAATTATTGTTATGTACAAACAATAACCTTCCTTAGAAATATCATACTTTTAATACTTATGTGAATGTACTTATGTGAAACTTTTAATAAATATGTGAATACTTGCTCTCACTGCATGCTTTATGAAATGCATATGCATCTCATTATAAGCAGGTTGTGCTTATTTATGTGATTTTTATTTAATGGGAGATGCAAACCATTTCTGCTTTAATTTTTGATTTCAGCTTTTGGCATTATTGCCCCTTTTTTCATACATGTATATGTCTTTAAAAGGCACTTGTACATCTTGGATATACCATTCTGACTAAGTGGGCTACTTGAAAATATTTCAAACATTGGAGAATTCAATTTTAATAATGAAAGGAACAAAGGTGTGTTCTTTAGGAATAAAAGTGTACTCTTTAGAATCTATTAGGAACATGACATAGTTCAAGAGCTCCCTCTTCTGACACCAAATGCTATCAGAAGGTTTAATCTAAAAGAAAAGGAATTTCCTATTTGGGAAGGTAATTTAATGGCTCTGTGAGTGTCAATGTTTACATTTTTCACCACTATTTTTTTTTGTACAGGTCAAACCTGAGACTCTATACAAATTTGTTACTTTGAAAAAAACAATGCAAATGCTGACCTGCACCCACCTAGTTTTAGTAAATCATGCATTTCATAACGGGGAAAATTTTTTCCCAAGTAGAAATAGCACTTCACCATTTTATTATACATATTGTTAAACTAGACTATAAAATATTATATATAATATATATATGTGTATACACACACATGCAAACACACACCACACACACACACACACACATATATATATATATACACCCTCCTGGTGGGACAGGACCACTGAACTGTAGTGGAGAACAATCACAAGCTTTAAACATCACAAGCATCACTTCATTGAATGCAAAAATTGGGTGAGATTTTCAACTCTGTACAAATTTAGTTTCCAAGGTGATGTTAGAATAATATAGATGTTAATCAATGTATAAATATGCAAGTAATGATGAATTCTACAGTATTGTTTTCCCCAGGCTAGAATCCAGAATCCAATATTAGAGCTTAAACTTCTGTTACAAAGCACATGGGGACACAGACTTCAAAATGGCAACCAGGAGGTACAGGATAATTAGCAACAGCTGCCAACAGCCAGCATTCTTGTTGAGGGTCCATTCAAAGATAGAAACTGGGGAAGTATAGAGAAATCTTCCTTCAAGCCTCCACATGTAATTTACTCAGAGATGCTCCACTTGAGATAAAGTGCCTGAAAAACAGCTACTAGCTCTAAGTCATACAAAAGTAGAGGGCCCTTCTTCCCTCTGCAAATTGTCTTATTTTCGTGTTCTTGAGTTTAGTTCCCTTTTTAATGGATTAAATACTTCTCAAGTACGTAAGAGAGCAAGGGGCCATTCTTCCCTTCAGTAAGTCCTGAAGCGGGGAAAAATAAAGGGAAATTATGCATACCCTATATGGCTTAAGTACTAAATCCAGGAAAAAGTTCCAGCCCCTGAAATCTGACCATAAATAAACCATTTGACTTTTGGAGAGATTTCAAATGCCTCTTTCTCTCCCTTTGGATGCTTTAACATTCATTTTTTGAAGTATCCAAAGCTGGAGGCCTGATTGGATGATATTTTATCATTTTCTGTGTGCTGAATTAAGATTTACACTTGGAAACAGACCTGTATTAAGTGCATTTGTACTTAATGGTGAGAACTAGAAATAGATAGGCTCTGAGAATAATTTTTTTCATGGCAGCATCTGCATAGTTCAAAGAAGAAATAGGTGGACACCTTTTCACTTTCTGGGGCAGGAGCAGAAGTCTACCACACTGAATCCATTCAGTCAAAATAATTACAAAAATGTTTACTTCTGAATGTGTAAACATGACGTGTTTGTCACAATATTCAGCCACACCAGGATCAACACATTTTTACATTTGTCCAAAAGGAGCTCCCTCATGACACTATTGATTTAAATAAAGAAAACGAGAGATCTATTAGATACAACAAACTCAAGCTGAACTACATGTTTTTAAAAAAAGTTATAGTTTTAGGTTCTAAATTTAGCTTGAAACACTGCTTTTTTTGAAAGCATTAGCAAACTCATGTTGTTCATTTGACAAGTATGAGCAAGGCTGGGTAAAGAATTTGTATTGCTTTGTTAACACAGTGTAACACAGCGTTACACTTCAGGAAACAAACTGTCCAATAAATAATTTGCTCTGTAGAAAGATTTACAAGTTCTTGGGCAGACAGAATCATAGTCTTACAGAATTTGTAGATACATACATAAGCATGTTTTCTTACAGAGTAATAGTCTTCCTTAGCATTTTCCTACTCTTTAATATTCCTGAATATTTCCTTATCCTCAACCTAGAGCCTCTATTTTTCTTTTCTTTGTCTCCAAAGATTCTGACAACTTTTTGTTTTATATATATAAAATAAGCATATGCTTTTATGGAAATTTTTGATATTGTAGGATTCTCTTAAAGATTTTATCCTTGGTGTGCTATTAGTTTTCTCAGTTCTAAATATAACCCTTATAACTTAAACCTTATATCTTAAACCCTAATGAGTTCAAATATCTGTCAATCAAAAAGGCTCAGCTATTAATTCCAGTCTTAACACAGAGTTTTGAGACCTAGTTTCATCATCACCCTATTATTAGGCTCTTTCTTATCTCTTTAAATATTCTAACTGTTTTTTAAAAAAAATCTCTGAGAGAATGTCAAAGGAGTGACAGCCCATCTCAGCGAGCATGAACTCCTTTTGACATGCACTGCTCATTCAGAGCCTTACAGAAACACCAGCAAATAGCAGATAAAAGGCTACAAAGGTCAGCTTTTAATCCATCTTTTAGTATAATTTTCTGTCTCAGATGTCCTCCATCCCAATGCACACACAAATTTACTTAGAGTATTACCATCTTTCTGAGAATTAATCCTAGAAATCTTGTGGGAAACAAAAGGAAGTGAAAGAAAGAAAATATAAATAGGCAGTCAAAAGCAACATGGTCGTACTATTAAAAAAATAAACACACAAGCATTACTTAAATATTTACATTCACATTTAAAGAAAAATTGAGAAATGAAAAAAAAAAAAGACAAAGAAAGAGGTATTATTTATATGTATTTCCTCATATAAACTCTCTTACTAACTTCAAACAAATATTGTTATCCACTGAATGATCAGCATTACAACATTGAGCATGCTGGTTTAGTGACCTCACACCAAAATCTCTGTATCTAGACATGAAAATTAATGAGTTTGGATTCTGAAGCCATAAAGTTTAAAAAAAATATTTTATAGGAATGTTTTTATTAAGAGTAAATGATTATTGACAACACGTACTTTATAGGGAGAAGTGTTCTATACTAGGGAAAAACACTTACTTCATCGTGTTACTGATTATGTTCTGCTTCATAGTGTTTTTAGCAATAGAAACCACTTTTATAAATTGTTGCCACAGGGAATTTCATTTTATAAGGTGTCTTAGGAAGGCTTGGTAAGAGCTACTACTTTTCTTGAAGTGACAATGACTCCTTTGGGGCACTGCATAAATTTATTATGAAACACTGTAATGAATAATAAAACTATTATTGAACTAAAAATTATTAGGGAACATTCATCACCTTTTTCTGCCCCAAAATCATGTAGAAAATTGCAGCATCAGTGTAAAATCTTGTGAATTCAGGATGCTTTGGATTAGAATGCATCACTCTGATATTTATTCCATTTATAATGTAAAACATAAGTCGATAGTGGTCTTTGTGATTGCCTCTCCTAGCAAGCCCCGAAGTACACAGCAATTTCATCCTTAAGTAATGCCTCTTCTCAGTCTTTTACAACATTCTTGTTTTACATAAAATACTTGCACAAGTGAAGACACATGACAGATACCTTAAATCTATTCTGGAAAAATATGTTGGGTTTGCAGCCAACAAATTTTTTCCGTGGTTAGCTCTGCGTGGCCCCCAGCTGCCACGATGGGATGCACGGCTAGCCCAATGCTTATAGCACTGTCTGTCCCAGACCCAAAAGGCATTTCCCAATACAGGCAAGACTAGCAAGCAATAGTGATTTCAGCTCTAAGTGATCAATCAGCTCAGTAAGTGATTTCTAGCTCCTTTGCTTGCTAAGGCCTCTCAGCAGCAGACCATGGAAGAGAGAGGAGAAGAGATGCATGAAGTTCCACAGATCGTAGTCTTTATTCAGATCTTCGGTGATTCTCTGCAAAGGGTTCCAGGGACGTCTCTTCTGACTAACTGGGCAAAAGTAGGGGTTTTTATAGGGTTTAGGGGGATTGGAAACTATCCAATGGTAAGGGTCAAAGGGAAAGTAGCCTATAGCTTTACAGAGAGATAAGCAAGGGGCTGAAGACGGAAGAGGGAATTCTCTTTGTCCTAGTCAGCATGACTTGGCACTTTAGGCTGCTGACTGCCAGGGCCTTGAGGACCCTGAGCCTGCTACAACAAATACTTCTGCATATTGACACATTGAGTTGAGAACAGTACAAAGATGTCTTATTGAACCTCCTCCCTTTTACTCTTAACTATGATGTTGAAGTTTCACCACAATCAATTAGAAAGCTGATACAAGGAAAAACCCTTTGAAGATTTCCCTCTCCTCCCAGTTTAAATTTAGCAATTCTGATAATCTTGTGGGTTAGGGCAGGGTAGCACAAAATCTCTGCCAAGCTTTATTGTCACAGAGAAACTCCAGCCTGCCGTTGGCAGAATTTGTGCCCTCAAAGGCAAATATAGAAATTAATGCAGCCTTGTAATATAAACAACCAACCACCCAGTACAGTGGAAGACTTCCCCTGGTCTCATCCTAGATGAACTACCCAATAAACTACAACCACCTACTAAAATGGAACACTTTGTGGTCATAAAGCAACTTTGTACCCCACTGAAGAATTTCACAAGCCCACATCAAGGAATAAAAAAATGAAGTGCTTAGCAACACTGGTCCCAGAGATATGTCTAAACCAATACACTTTGAAACACTCCTGGTGTCCCTGGCATAGGTAGAGGCGCTATATGTTTTAACCAGAATCAGCCAAAACCCAAGAGCATGTGTGTTCCATATTGCAGCTCCACATATTGGCTCATACCATAGAAACCCAAGTTGTGGAGCTGAACAGAATTTTAGGGCTCTCTGGGCAAACTTTATATATGTACAATGGCTTACACTACATGCTAAGGAGCACATCTACCTGCTGGTATTGGAGATCATAATTTGTAGTAGACTAGCCAATTAACTAACTTCATGCCAAAAGCATCTTCTTGCTCCTAAGGTTTTCTTCCTGGCCATCTTAAGAAGCCAGCTTTTTGTAGCTGTAACACAGGATGCCATAAAAATGTTTAAAGGAGTGTTGTATTTCCTTTCTCTTAGCATCTTTGTTGTTGACCTTCTTTATATTTGCTTGGCATTTTCATCCATCTGCCTTTGACAGTAGTACTTGCACAGTGGTGAGTCGTAAAAATGTTCTAAAGCAGCCCACCTGCCAATCTGGTAGGTAAGAATATGTCAGCTTTCTCTGTTTGCCATTTTTACTACTTTATGTCATTTTGAAAAAAAAAAAAAAATAAAGCCCTGTTTCATTTCTTTGGAACTGTTTCCTTCTTATTCTTCCACCCTAATTAACATGTGTTTTGATATTATTCTGTTCATCAAAACCTATTTCTTTGATATCATTACCATATATATAATAATTTTTTTAAAGATTCCAACACCTATTAATATAGAAAGAAATCCAGACTTGATATTTGGAAATGTCACTTAATACAGAGTTTATGAGTTTTAAAGAATTTTATACTCTGTGATAAAATTAAAATGTTATTTTATTAATAATTGGGGGGGGGAATGGAAAATATCACTTTCTCTTTTTCTTTTGAAGAAAAGAATAGAAAATAATTCTGCACTTTGTTAAACAAAGAAAACAAAAAGTCATTACAGGATTTCACCAGGATCGTGGTTTTTCCAGAAAACTTGTTTTCATGTAGATACTGTTTTGTATTGTGCATCACAGTATGGTGCTAAGCTTTGTCAGAGTAAAGAAAGTTTGTCATTACAATGCAACTACTTTTCATGGAATATATATTTATTTCTTGCATATGTGTGAAAATGCATATAAATATTTTTGGAAGTTAAGCCATGACATAACCTGACTAGTTTATGGAAATTGATGATGAGCCTGGCTTTATCACTTCGGCTTGTTTAGAGGTAAGAACTGTTAAAACTTGTTAGTGTGGGGCTTCTGTCGTAGATGAGCAATAATATTATGGACTCATTAGAAATTATTTAAGAAATTTGAACTATTTAAGAAATTTAAACTGGAATCTTAGTGTTTCTTTGAACTATTATAATCCTAAATTATACTATGACAATATATCACCTTTTTTTCCAGTGAGACTGCTTTTATATCCTAGTTTCTGTATTCAAATCTTCCTTCAAGCTATATTTCTAAAATATAGTTGAATTATATTAATAAAGACAGGTTCAGCACAGGTTGGTGGAGGAAAAAAGGTAGACTCTTTGAAGAAAATAAAATTCTCAGCATCTGCAATCTTGTTAAAGGTGTTTTTTAAAATGTTCCATTAAAAAAATACTTTAAAAAATTTAGAAAAAGGAATTATTATATACTTGTCAAAAGCAGCTATTAGCTTCTTTTTGTTCAGTAAAATTTTTCAGCACCTCAGTGCTGAAGTGACAAGTTAATATATTTTTTAAAAATGGTTTCTTAAAGAAATTATTTTATTTATCACAACATATAACACAGTTTTGTCTTTCTTGTATATTCCCTGCATAAACCGTACAACCATTCATTTTTGTCTTCAGTGCTACCTGAATTTCTCCCTTTCAGAAAAGTAAGTGCAGGTTTCTTGTGACAACAGACTGGCAGCTTTTCCAGTAACTGTTCCCTAAAATTTCACATAAATGGCAAGAAAAGTTAAAAAATCTTGAAAAAACTGTCAGAAGGTGTCATACAGTATGGACAGTGCTTGTCAGTTTTATTTTACAACTGATTTGCCAATTGCAAAGCAAAAGTTTTGTTGATGCTAAGCAAAATGTGTTTTGCATTACTCATTGACTCCAGCCATTCTGTTTCCAAAAGGAGACAGGGCCTAGAAGAGTTTAAATCTTTATGTGACCTTAGAATATTGACAGCTCCTAATTTCTGTTTGTTTTTTTTTTCCCCTGCATGTGATTGGAAGGTTGTAGTTACTCTGTGTTCCAGTACTGATCCAAACTCTAGCAACTTCATCATTATAAAAAAAGCTTTTTGGCCAGTATTCAGTCAAAATACTTCTAATAGTCTTCTACATTTCATTACAAACACTGACATTCATTTCAGCTCTGGATATATTAAAACACTGTAAAACAAGGCTTCTAATCTCTTTACCTGTTTGCTGTAGCTCGGATGCGGTATACAAACCAACAGGGATTGTGAATTTGTGGGGCTCACCAGCTAGTGAGCA
The DNA here is from genome assembly GCA_013397555.1 of Urocynchramus pylzowi. Lineage (NCBI taxonomy): Eukaryota > Metazoa > Chordata > Aves > Passeriformes > Fringillidae > Urocynchramus > Urocynchramus pylzowi. The sequence goes on along the minus strand of VZRH01003846.1, from coordinate 341,543 downwards.
CTCTACCTTCAGACTTAAGTCAATACTTTCTTATTTTTACATCAGCTCCATTTGTCATCTCCTTGGGTTTTATAACATTTTAGAAAGAAGTTAATGACTATGACAAAACTAAAATGATTTCTTTTTTTTAAATCAAAATTAATCAGGTGTATTCAAGTAATGACTTACTGCAATCCACTCAGGGACAGACACTAGTTAATGAGCAATCCTAGAATCTTACTACAGCTAAATTATAGTGTAGACATTTATTTACCTATGTCTTGATGCTCAGTAGCAGGATAAATCCAGGATAAATCAGCCCCTCTGCTTTGTGAGCTAGACACCTCAGTTAAGATGCTCAGACTGCCCACTATTAATCATGCACATTACTAAGTATTTACATTATTGCATCTGAAAGTAGTCAGGTAAATGACATCCACTGATGTCCTAGTCAGAAACAAACCACATGTATCGATATATGTTTAACAATATTATTTATGAATATAAGAACACTCATAAATAGAAAAAAAAATGAAGTGAAAATAGAAGAGGAAGGTAAATGACAGAAGGCTGTCATGAATGTAGAGACACATGTAGAGTGCACACCTTTTATTTGGGGAAAAAATGAAAGTTGCAGGCAACAGTTCAAAGTAGTGGAATACTCCTTTAAAAAGAGAAAAGAGAAGATGAAAGTGGAAATAGAAAGGGTAGGAGAGAAATGATGAAACAAAGACCTGAGGTGACAGGAGAAAGATAATAGGGTAGGAGAGCAGCAGTCAAACCATATTGCATAATGTTAGAAGAAAAGATGATAAGACAAAAGGGAATAAGTTAAATATAAATAAAATAAAATTTTAAAAAACCCAAACATGTTTATGATGATAACAGAAAGGAACATATTACATGCAGGAAAAAAAAATAAAAACCAGAAAAGAGGGGAGAAAAAAGGTCTAAAGGAGACCATACTGCTTAGTATAGGAAAAAAAAGATTATTCAGGAGAATCTTGTGTAGAAACTTATTATCTAGATGCTAAAATCAGCTCAAATGTGCTATTTCATAAAAAGGAAAAATGTGACACTTCTTTTAACAATGAATATGTTTTATAAAATATTGTGTGTTTACTAATTATGATGTTTTTGTTTCACTGCATAGAATTAATCAATATTCATACTGTCATACAGGCATGAAAGTGTTTAAAATTTATGTTGTTCATACATTGTTATACAGAATTATAGTGTCAAAAAGAGAAGAAAGAGAAGTAATAAAAAAAGAGAAGTAATAAAAAAGAGAGTAAAGGAGATAAGAATGACTTTGTGCTTTGCAAGAGTTCTGTTGAGGTTGTTTGTACTATATGTTTGACACACTTTCTGCAATGTTGCAAAGCATATCTGACTTGCCCAAAATCAGAAGTTTAGTGAGAATCTCAAGTGGCATACAACTTATGTCAGATTTCCAAAGCAAGAAGTTCAGATAAGCTGTGACCAAGCATCCAAAGTTTGATTAAATATCTGAACTTGTTAGATGAGCAGGATAAACTCAAAATAATTCAGACAAAAGGCAGAATGAGGACTCAAGAGAAAACATAAGTCTCTGAGTGTCTCATCCCTTCAAAGAGAGCTAGATGCTTTATAGTTAAGAAAACACATCTGCACATTTATCAGAATTGTACTGGAGCTTATTTTCCTCCAGAGTGATAGAGATGCAAAGACTTGGATTTTAACTGTAGTACTACAATACACATTGGGCTAGCATTAGGCAGGAAAACTTAAACAATAAACATTTTGAAATAGACTATTTCTCATTGATTTCTGAATTAGAAATGAGATAAATATAAATATTTATTTTAGAGAATAATTTCTGGCAGTGATATTGCTGCAAGGAAGACCTATTCATCTGTTCACTGAAAAAAAAAAAGCCCAAAACAACAAAACCAACCAAAAAACCCAAACAACCACACAAAAACTATAGACTGTTCGGTACACAAAATTGTTACTTTTCCAGCTTTAAGTATGAAACTAGGATGTTCCAGAGGAACTGAATATTAAAGTGAAATGTTGAAACCAAGGTAGTGTAGGTGTTACAACAGTGTGAGAAGATACATTCATTCAGGGAAAAAGTTTTTATATTTACATATTAAGGAGAATGCAGAAAGTAGTTGAGGTGAAGTTAATGGAAGAAAAGGCAAAATTTTTTATCAGAAAAAAATCTTACGTAGATGTGACATTGCAAAAAAATGACTTTTTGAAAAGTTGTCATTTTATGACAACTGTTCATAAATTCCACTAATTTTAAGATAACATTTTGCAATCTTTAATCTTAATTTTAACCAAAACACCGTAACAAAAAAAAAAAAAAATCAAAACAAAACAAACACAAACAAACAAAAAACAACCAACCAACCAATGAAAAAACACAAAAAAACCCCAAAAGAAAACCACCCCCCTCACATCAAAATCCACCCTTGTTATAATCAGAAGGGCAAAGCTTTTTTTTTCTGCTAACTTCAGTTTGAGCAAAAGATTCTTTCTGATGACTGTTATGCTGTTAATCAAGTGTTCACTCACACTTATCATTGATATTTATTGCAATAAAAGGAAACATTCAGCATAAGATGGTGGTATGCTGTGTGTAGTACAGTTCATTTTATGTTTGAGGTTTTTCTGTTTAATATGTTTTTTTCCTAGGTTAACTAACTCAAAGGCAAAGACAAACAAAGATATGAGTGAATATAAATAAGAAATGGGAAGTCACATAGAATAGATGTCCATATGGAAAAAAATTGCCAGTATGTGTGTTAGTAGTTACATTTGTTAAACACAAATTTAATCTTTGATAACCTAAAATAATAAGTATAGATTCAGATATAAGAAATATTTAAATTACTTTAGAAGAAAAGACTTATTGTTTAAAAAAAATATTAATCTCTCAAAACATATGTCTTGAGTGTACCTGTGTGGAAGGTCTGCCTGAGTAAATTGTCTTTTTTTCAAGGGTCACAAAATCCCTTAATACAATTTGGAAGTTTAAAACAATCTGTCAACATAAGCAAGTAAACCACTAGTTCCAAAATTACCACTCTTACACCCAGAGTCTGTACTACTATGATACACCTACCATTCTCTTTTACCTAAAATGAATTTTCTCACCTGGCCTTCCAGTAGTAATTGTAGCAATATTTGTCTCCCTTCTTGTCTAGCCTGTCATAGCCAGCTGTTACCCCATGACAAATAGAAAAAGACTTTATTAAAAGAAAAGATTGCAGCAATCAACAGACAGAGATAAAGGGAAATCAGGGGACAGGAAGTTCATCTTTAATGCCAGATTCATATCGAAGTCAGTCACATCCTGACATGGCAAGATGCCCCCAAACTTGGGAAGGAGAGGTGCTGACAATAGAGGAGTAATGATTTACTCAGTAGGTCACTATTTAGATTGCAATTTTCAGCTCAAAATGTCCTCTTTTGTACTTGTGAAACATACATGAACAACATGTCTGGAATGCTGATGCTTAGCTGAAGGCACTGAACACTAAAAGCTGCCCTGGCAAAATTTACCTAAATCACACACTGAATCAAAATTATCCAGTTAAGATGCCAAGCCAGCAACAAAATTCTGTATAGGAAGCATTGAAAGTAATTAATTAATTAATTAATTTCTTATAACTACTAAAACATGTTTATACTGAAATAAGTAACTTATGTAGAGATGGGCTTCTTACATTATGAATCCCATTTTGAATCTTTAAATTTATTTAAAATTTAATTATTTTTTTAGCAGTCTAAATTTGTATACTTCTCTAGAATTCTGGGAGCAGGTAATGCCATGGAATTGAAACTGGAATTCTGCTTACTTCATCAGGTTATATTCCTTATGTCAAGGGTTTCCATATCTTCACACACTGTACTATGGTTCTATGGTTTGCTGTGGTCTATTTACCTCATATGTAATCACAGGCAATAGTTTCTATAAGTAGAATTGAAAATGTTAGAGGGTTTTTTTGGTTTTGGTTTTTTTTTCTTTTTTTTTTTTTTTCAAAAATAATATAAACAGGAATAGAATTAGGAAATGTGTGTCATTTTAAGTTCCTGACTGATAATGTTCTTTATAAGGGTATAATTATTTCTGCTAGTAAAAAAAAAAATACTGGGTGTCACACTAAGGGCTGTGTCAGATTTTTACATGGCAAAGCTACTACTCTGCCCAATGTTTTTGTAGGCACTTACAGTAAGTGATCGGTCCTCATTATGATGCTCTGACCATTTATAGCAGTTGATAAGAGAGAAGTCAATTCCAGTTCATCTTTGATAAAAAACACCACCCATTCTAAAAAATTAAAATATTTTTAAAATATTTGTTCCTCGTTTTCTGGCCTTCTCCCTGTGATTACATGTTTAGTTTCATCCCAAAATATTTTGCTGATACCTTTCGCCTGACTTTTAAACTTACATTAATTGTTAACAATTACCAAGTAAATGCAGTCTCTCAACTAATATGCCAGTTGTTAGACAGCATATGATTTAGCTTTTTAAATAATATTGTGCAGGTAACATAGTAAAAGGGAGTCAAAGAACAAGCTATCTACAGTCTAATATCCTGAAATAGTACAGGAAAAATTAATTTTATGTAGTTAATTTGGTTGGTTTGTAGTAAATAAGTTGAGGTCTGACCTAATCTCTATATAGTTTGAGAAAGATTGTGTATTTTATATATATTGTTTACTTTTACAAAGTCAGCATTTCTTTGCTCTGCTGTGAGCTCAGTTCTGTGTTCTCTTGCTACCTTCTTTAGTGAGCCATGACTATTATTACTTTTTATACTCTAATAGCTGACTGCTGCCCAGCAGCCCCTGACCTCTTCAATTCCCTCTGCTTCCCAAGGCATAAGATTGGAAGCTGACATTGCCGCAACTTTCAGAAGCTCAATGAACCTGAAAGGCTAAGAAAACCTCGTTAAATGCCTCAGAAGCAGACAAAAAAAAATAAATATATATATATATTAAAAAACCCCAGAAAAGTAGCACAGAATCCTTGATCGACCAATGCCCTAAGCAATCAAACCAGACCTATGGAAGAAAAACAACACCAACATAGTGCAAAAGTTATTACACTTTTTTTCTGCATGGAAAGCTAAGGCTAACAGTAGTCCAAAATCTGTGAAGGGAGAAAAAAACTGGATAACTTGAAATTTCCATATAATGTATCATCTTCAGATAGTTCTATAATTTTTATATTTGGGGAAGAAGGTCATAAAAATAATTATAGATGTGATTTTTTTTGGTCCAATTACATAAATTGTTGTTTCATTAATGGTTGAATTTCTTCCCGTAGCTACATTGATTTTTTAGCAAAAAGGCAACAGACACTTTTGAAATTATTTTTTATCAGTTGTTGGAAGTGAAGTACAAAGCTGGGACATTTTGTGTATATATATCTGTCTAGAGCCTGTCATGAAAGACTTACTGCTAGTGATTTTGGCTTCATCTGGGGATACAGACTAAAACAAGCAGATCCAGGACTCTCTATGCCAGTCTCTACAATGCATTACAGATTGAAATTCCCTTTACAGACAATAAAGGACAATTGGCTGTTAAGATGGGCAGTTTTCTATACCCCAATGACTTGGTCATGGTATTCAAATATACCATTCCTAAATGTTGAGACAAATATTCAAATACAAAACTTTCACAAGTTCTTATTAAATTATTTAATAATTTGTGGGTTTTCGGTATTTTATGCCTAAGTCTCTGTGCACAAAATAAAGCCCAGAGGTTACTTGAAACTACTGTCTTATTGGTGTCTGTCAGAGTATACTTGTATAAGTAGAGAATGGAAAGAATTCAAATAATTTCCTCTTGTTAATTTGTTTATTTTTAATATTATTAAAAAATAACATAAAATAATTTAAAATGCCCCCAAAAATTAATCATTAAAGCCTCAGAAATCTTTGGATTTGCTCCATAGAGCTGAAGTTGTTATGTCCAAATTTCCAAGGACAGTTGTCATATTACTCTTTATTTATTATATCACATCTTAGAATAAAGTGCACACTGATTTGAACATTTTTGTCATGAATCAAGTTTCCTGATCTACAGACATTTCCATTAGATTGATTAGAATAAAAACTTATAGTAGTCCTGTAATGTTCCACACCCATTTTTGATATGAGAAATCACAAGCATGTCTTTTCATAAAATACAACCTTTACATTCTTACTAAACCCTGATGCTAATATACTAGTAAGTGTTCATGCTGTGTTCACAGTTTTTAACAGATGTACTTTAGCAAATTTCCCCAAATAAAAAAAAATAAAAAAAATTCAAGACTGTTGATCAAAAACTGTAGAAGTTGAAGAGGACTTCCTTGACGTATCATTCTTTAGCAGACCACATTCCAATACCAGGCAGAGTTCTTTCAAAAACGTTCAGGAATATAAAACTCCAATCTATTGCAAATTATTTTCTCCCATATTAACAAGAAAAGCATATTGATTTTCACCTTTTGAGATGTTTTTTAGTTTATTTAACATGAAAACCTTTGCTCAAAAATATCAGAGAGAAATTCACTTTTTAAAAAAAACAGGAAATTACATGTAAACACTTATTCTATGATTATTAAGCACCCAGAGCACTGGGAATATTTTATTTAAATTCCAAGATTAATTTCAAATTGTGACTTCCAAAGAGAATTATTTTTAAATATATTTTGCTGTGTTCAAGTATTTTAGATATTTATAAATATTTAAAAATATTTTACATATTTAAAGAAAATATGTAACCTATTAGTAAAACTTCTCCTGTCTTCAGCTTTTGCTAGACATTTACACATACTGTAATGTATGATATTGACTTGTTACTTGTATGAATGCTTAAATTAAGTTCATTAAATGAAGAAAAGGGAATTTTCTCCCTAAAAAAAAATGCTCCCGGAAAAAAAATACTAGCACTGAACAAGGATTTAAATTTTATCACAAATTAGCATGAGACTCAGCAACAAGAAAACAAACAAACAAAACTCCCCCCAAAAGTCACAGAATTTATCACATACTTGTGGGAGGGAATCTTTCAAGTAATTTAAGGAATTTAGTCCTGCCTCAGTTCGTAGTCATTATGTGCAAGATTCCTATATTGATTTTGTTTAATTAAAAAGATGAACTTGAAAAGTAATGGTGTGCTTTGCTTTAATTTTCACGGCTATAATTTCCTCACTGAAGTTTAAGCAGGTGCTTGTGCTTAGACCACTTACATTTTACCATGGTTTTCACTCATACTTGATTGCTGATTTAAATATATTTATTAGTTACCTTTTTTACTTTTTATTCCTTTTACTAATGATGTCAACATATATGCTTATCATGCACTTAAGACTTTTTTTTTTTTAATTTTTGTTTCTTAGTAAACAATATCAGAGCAGGAAAAGTAGGCACACATCATCTTAGTGAAGTACACCAGGGGTGGCTGAAATCTTAACAACCTTAAGCTATAGCATATTTGTGTGTATCTCTTTCAGAACTTAGTTTTATTTCTTAGGGAATTGTATTTATTTTTTTTCCTTAACAAATTTTAATTAACAACCTTGATTTCAGGCACCAATAAAAAGAATGGGGAAGAATAAAATAATAAAGGCAGCGTCTCAAAAAAAAAAAAAAGAATTCTCGTATGACATTAACAGTATATAGATGAAACTGAAAATTTACTTTGAAAAGCAGTAAGAACCCAAACATATTATTAGACAAATGTCTATGCAATCCAATATATTTGTATGAAACATATATTATTGAACATAGAAGATGATTTTTCCTCACAGTAGACTGAATATATCTACTAATTATGCAAATTTCTTTCATTTTTCCTCATAGTCAAACCTTCTAGGAAGAAAACAAACAAACAAACAAAAAAAAATTCATGCCTTGATATGCTGAAGATAGTCTGTTAAAGTTTATGATGTTCAGAAAAATTCCTGGCACATTATTACAAAGTTGTCTTAGTGCTGCTAGTCTTGCCCTAGCAATATACACAGTTATCTAAATTGCTAATGGTTTTGATAACTTCATTGTATAATTAAATGAGCATTTTAATTTAGGTATTATTTATTTTGTTAGCTATAAAGTTACTTGGTTAATTTAAAAAAAAAATAACAAAGACTACAGTGTGCTCATTGAGCTAACAAAGGAATCACAAACTTTGCAAATATTACAAATATATTGAAGGTACATTTAGATACATTTAAGTATCTTCTCTTTTTGTAAGTAATTTATAATATATATAAAGCAGTATAAAAACCAACATAGCTTGTGAAATGATGTAATAATTATCTACCAATTTTTAATTTTTTTTATTGTGGGTGGAAGAGTGTTTTCATTGTGCAGCCATTAAGGTCTCAACTCTATGACTGTTAATTTTGTATTTTCTTCTCATGTTTCTTCTGAAAGCAAGATAGCTGTACATCCTATAATTCTTACCTTTTTAAGCAGCAAATAAATCCTGAAACCTGAAGAGAAGACAAAGTGCAATCCACATGAAGTTGTATTGTTTGTGATAGAATGTTTCTTCTTACAATTTCTAATTTCATCATACTCTTCATACTGCCTTGCTACTGGCTATTAAATTCTTGAAATAGTTGACACACAACCTGTGTTTATATGTAGTAAACACTTCAGATTATGCAGAATTTACCAGTCTAAGGTACATACTCTAACAGTTGTTAATTAATATCCAATCTCCTTAGGAACGTAAGTGAATAGCAAATGCGGATTTAAAAGCCAGAAACAAACTGAATTAATTATTGCTCTGAAAGTTTTGCTTGTTGACACATATTGAATGAGCCCTTGTGTTAGAAGCCTGTAGACACATTTCAGCATATATTTCTTATCTACAGTAACCTAAACAGCTGGGAATCAAAATATTTTTTTCCAAGAGATAGAAATTGGCTACAAAAAAAATCTGAAAACTCTTCAGGAAATAATTAACTGTGTTAAGATAGCACCTAGGATCGTAAGTCAGGTATTTTCTTCCCCACACCCATAAGGTCCCGCTGCTCAGTCTATATACCTTTGTTTTAAGGCATTGTGGTCTCAAATGGCAAATACAGCAAGAATAATTCATATTGTATAGCTGCTCCAGAGAGAAGGTAGGCAGAAGGTTTTTTGGCAAAAGACCTACATGTCTGTCTATTAAGTATACTTTGTGTCTGTGTACCAGACCCAGACATAGAGAATAGACTTGTCTTTTAAGTTCCTGATCACAGTTCATAGGCCCAGTTTGATATTCATTGTCTGCCTGCCAGGTATCTTTTCTCACCTTATCATCCTCCTTACAGCATTAAGTCACTGCCCCCTTTCCATTCTAGGTTGCAGTTTTCCAGGGGGTTGGGTATCTACTGATCAATTTCTTCCAAAAAAATAGCTAAGGAGAAACAATGCAGTCATGGAAGCTTCCTGCAGGCAGCAGTCATGTGCTGCAAGGCCTATTCTTCACCAGTGCTCCAGAAACTGGGTCCCTACCAGTATGTAATCCCACACATTTGTCCTGACAGCCTTCAAGCACATGATAAGTGCTCAGATGATGGCTTAAACCATGAGCTTTATGAAATGAGACAAACCTAAAGACAGCTTTATGAGTTTGCAGGTCAGGGAGAGGAGTCAGAAAAAGCAGATATCCAGGCCAGAAGGATCCAGGCAGATAATACAGGCAGTATTATTAGCAGGCATTATAGATGGATCTGGGCTCACAGCATGGGCTAGACAGAATAAATGGCAGACTTTTTTATGTACGAGAGAGGTAAAAATCTTCAGAACATGAGGAAATTCCCCAAATTATTTTCATGGCACCAAGCAGAAACAAAATATTACTATACCATTTTTGCCCTTAGAATCATGCTTCAAATCCTTTCCTCCTATTCATTCTGAGGTGAATTTGTCTCAAAAGTTCTCACAGAACAAAAGAAGACAGCAAGAGTATAGTGCTCCATCAGACTTGCATGAAGCTAAAAGGAAGATTTATAACTTTGTGATCTATCACTTGATGCATAGGATTTAAAAAAAAAAAACAGAAGTGAAAATATGTAGAATATATTTTAAAGGATCAGGTAAGGATAAATAAGATAAAAACTATGATGGGTAGAAAGGGAAACAGGAAAAAATGACTGGTTGTTCAACCTTCAATGCCACCAGTCATCTGCTCAAGATGACCTGGCAACTCCCCATCTTGCTGGTTTTCTGGAGGCAATATGGAATTCCCATGCTTGTGCTGGAACAAGCTACCCCTGATCATAATATTGGCAGAAGGTTAGTGCAGCTGGGGTCATAAAGATTTCTGACAATGTAACTGTGTGTCTTATTGATATTTTTTTTTTTTTTAGTTTGTCATACATTAATTCTGGTATTATAGGCAGACAGTAGTGAAAAGCACTTGTGAAAAGCACTGAGGAAAAATCAAACAGCATGGCTTAAAATATGATTATTCATATATAGCCAATTTTTTAAATGAAAAGATAGGTTAATTCAGTAGTGGTATTCCCCATGAGTTCTATACTACCTGAATTGAACTAAACTGAGCACAAAGATATATTTGCAGTACCATATCTAAATTTTGCTTTCCAAATTTTACTATTGACAAGAGAATTCACACCATTAATCTACTCACCCCACTAATCTTTTCAATTACATAATTAAGAATACCATAAGCTTTATGCCGAAAGATTCTGTTAGTTACAGTTCTTAAAAAAAGATCTGTAGGGACAAAAAGTGTTTGTTTGAAAATTATCATTCTAGATTTTCTTTAATAAATCTATCATTTAATAGTGATTGTATATATTTACAGTCATGACATGTTTTCAGTCAGTTACAACTTGCCAAATGTAACTACTCAAAGTAAAACCCACTTCAGAACAACTCTGTATTTTCATTCAACTTTTGATGGTTGTTTGTCCAAGTAAAAAAAAAAAAAATTTTTACAAAGTTCTGCTGACATCAGAACCATCAGAATAACCAAAGGCAAGCATGAGCTGTTTTGCTTTGTGTTAATAAATCAAGATAAGACATAAAATAAAACAATGACTGGTCTTTTAATCAAAAAGTTTGAATGTTTGACCTTTTGGAAATCAATAGAACAGAAAAAAAAAAAATGGGACCTTACTCTGACACTCTTTTATGACCCAGATTCTACTCAGATATTAAATATTATATGTGATAATTACACAATGTTGAATGTATTCAAAGCATCATTACAGTAAGTCCTAAGTGCCTCAGATAGGACTGATAAGTTCCCTCAGAAATGAATAAATGTAATCTGAGTCTCAATGTACCACCACCAGATAGCAAAGTTGCTCTTCCCATGATTCTCAACCTCCCTCCTTCCCCCTCTGTGAGACAAGTGTTCCCTCCTCAGGCCCAAAGGGATGGGGTGGGCAGGGGCTTCTGTTACTGCCTTGTGCTTAAAGTATTGTAGGCAGACAAGTCCTCAGGAGAATGCATATTCTTTTTCCCCCTGCTTGAGGGTGCCACTTCATAATTTCATCCCATAATCTGCCAGGGCAGAAGGGTCAGGAACTACTCAGAGAGACAGACTGCTAACAATTTTAGAAGGAAAGTATTCCTGGCTTCCAGAATAGACAAGGAAAAATGAAGTTTAAGAATTTATTTTCCACAATCTCTCCCGAAGAACCCAAGTGACTGAGGTACAAGATAAGAGTGTGACTTCTCCTCTTAGTTTTAAATTAACAGATGACCAGTTTATGAGTTTGTTTAGTATCCATTTTCCTAGATCAAAGGGAATTTTCATTGTTCCTATGGGCCCTAAGGTCAGTGGTTTGGAAGGTCTACTGACAGTGGCTCCTTAAAAACATATTCACATTCTTTGGTATGCTTGCATGATAAAATAAAGGAACAAAAATGTTGTCATATTTTACTCCTGGCTCTGTTTATGAAAAGTTTAGTTTCATTTTAATCTTCACTGTATTCAGCAGTAAAGTATCTGTAGCTTTAATGCAGAAAAAAATTGCCCTGGTCTCAATAAGGACTACAGAAAAATTTCTATTCCTCTGCAAGTTATACATTAATTTATAAGCTTACACTTTAAACTTTGCTGCTCATTCTTTAGCAGAATTTGTGGTTATTTGGACTTGTAGCATTATTTTATGTAATAAATGCCCCAATTTGATTAGTAAAACATTCATACATTTAGATAAATATGACAGGTGTATATGCAGCTGTTCTATTGATTATTCCATTTTTAGTTTAGATTATGAATTTTTACCTCTTGCCTTGTTTTATAATTAATGATCTTATTAAAGCAAAAGTGCAGGTAGCCAGCAGCTGGTACATTCAGTTTACAGGATAGCAGATTTTTCCAAAACAAATGGTTCAGTACTAATGTAAATCTCATTTTGCTAATACTGAAATTATAACATGCCTGGAACTAAATATTACTCTTGAAAAAATTACATTTGAAATTATTTAAAATTGTAATCCTCTTGTTAAAACTCTCCTTTATAGCTGCAGTTTAATTTCACAAGTAGCACTGCTTCCATGAGCCAAATAATTTGGGCATTGTTAAGAGGTGTTCTTTGCCCAAGGTAATTGCTATTTGGCTAATGATCTATTTTGAAGCTATTGTAAGTTGAGCAAAAAGTAATTGGCACAATGAAGAAAATAATTTTCTTGTAAATCAGACATCACAAATGGTAGCCTAGGGCTCTAGACCTGAAAATTCTCATTTATGTATGTGCTTAATTTACACATGAGTAATCCAACTCCAAAGGCAAGGCTATCTGCTTGTTTTTTGTTTATTTTGCTTTTTCTGCAACTCAATTCTTACTCCTCCTGTGTAATAAATACAGGTGACTTCCAGCTCCTTAGTGGATTTTCAAGACAAGGACGTACTCTGTTTTCAGAAAATGTACATGTGCAAGAGTCATGGTCATGCTGTGGGTTTCGATTTTTTTTTTTTTTAAGCCTATAAATAGATTGATCTGCAGTTTTGAATGTTTGGGGGAAATCAGTAGTCTGTAGGCTGTGACTGTCGCTCTGATTAGAGTGAAACAACTTCTTCAAAGCAGGAAGGTTTTAGTGTTTCCCAGAGGTGCTCAAAGCCTACTACACTTTAATCTCCTCTAGAAATTATTTCTGAAGCTTGACCTTCTGGCTGATATTTTTTGAAATTACTCCCATTGTTACTTTTATATTACATAATCCCAATATGTGCATTATTTTAATATATTCTTATATATCTACTTATTATATTTATACACACTGGCATGTACTCACAGACACACAGACACAAACACGTCCAAGCTATCAGATACCCAATAATTAAATGTCTGTGTGAATAAACATATTGATTGAGGAATTAATGAATATCAGGAATTAAATACTGCTGCCAAGATTAGCAATGAAAGAGTATAATGAATTTAATTTTGAAGATGAACACTGATTACACAGAAAGAAAAAAAAGGATTTAAGTGTTTCTCAAAAGTCAGGAAGCTTGATTAAAATCTATATGTCATTCTGTTTCAAGTGCCCATAAGTGGATACTTGCAACAATCTAGAATCTATATATTTTAGGAATAAAAAAATGTTAAAATATTTATTCCTGACTATGATCAAGAAATATTTTTAAAGTCTTTGGACAATTCTTTTCTTAAATCAGTTGGTTTTGCTAGAAGTTATATGAGTAGAACTTCTTTTAAGACTTGGCAATATTTCCTGTAACATACATTTTTGCGAAGAAATAAATCAACTTGCTTCCTTAAAGTCATTAATCACAGAACAAAAAATACTTTTTTGAAAACTGCAAAACATAAACTTAGATTATTGAATGAAATAAAAAGAGATAAAAGAGGCTGAGTAGTTTCATAGAGTTTTAAAGACTATAATGAGAAAATTAGAGAATTTATACCGCTCAATACGCAGGCTTGAAGACTTATCCATAGACAAGCAGCTGCCTGATCAAAACAATCCTAGAAAACAAAGCATAGAGTCTGTCTTCCTATTAGATTAAGAAAGATTTAAAAGAAGTAAATCTCAAGTGCAATATTTTTTTTCTTATCCTAGTGAAAGTGCTGTACATGGACAGACAATGTAAGTGCAGATGTGACCTGAGCTGAGCTGGTTTTGGAGCCCAGTAGCTCCATGCAGCACACCACCTCTTCTGTCCTGAGGAATATTTTGAATAGGATATTCTGTAGTGCTGGTCCACAAACTAAGGGAATCATATCTCTGTAAATATATCAAAAGCACAAGAAGGGGGTGGTGACTAATGGGGATGTTTTAGATAGCATGGGACCTGAGCATGAAAGAATCAGTATGGAATAAAGGGCAAAGATCTCACCAGTTTTGACTGCCATAGAGTTAAACTTTTTTATAGCAGCTTTTATGGTGCTGTGTTTTGAGTTTGTGCTGGAAACAGTTTTGTAAACAGATACTTCCAAGATTGCTGAGAGAGTGCTTATAGAGAGTCAAGGCCTTCTCCTCTCTTTCTGCTCTTCTTCTCTCTTCCTCTCCAGCAAAGAGGCTGGAAGACCAGAAGAAGTTGGAAGGGGACGCAGCTGGAACAGCTGACCCAAACTGACCAAAGGGATATCCCAGACCATATTGTGTCATGACTAGCAAGAAAATCTAAGGGGAAGAAGAAGGAAAGGGCTGGGGGGGGAAGACAGAATATTTTACAAGCATACTTACTAGACCCACCTTGTAAAAGTATCCAAAGCAGGACAATAAAATTCTAGAAACAAAGAAATAATGTTTCCTCTCTGTCTACAAAGATAGTGTGGCATTTAGAGCTAGTATCTTCTTTTAGAATACAAACTAAGTTAAAAATCCAGTACTCTGCAGTGTTCATAGGTACTCTAAACAGCTACAAGTTTGTGCAATAGAAATCTTTCTTACTTACTTTCACACAAATTATTGTACAGAAGTGTCTGTATGGTGCATAACTTGAACTATTAAAAGTGACTAATGGATTGGTAACAATTAATACTATCTTAAAAATTTGTCTATATTTATAAGAATCATGAACATGGCAGATTTTAAACAAGAAAAAATATTTGGTGCTACTACTTGATGTAATGTCACTGGAATTGCACAATACTGACTATATATTGATATATGTATATGTTGACTATATACATAAATGTTGACTATTTTCTCTATGTTATCTTTCGCCTAGTAAGAGGCAAAATATTTGTTAAAGGGTGAAAACCTTAGCAAAAAATACCATCAGGGGATAGTATTTGGATATTAAAGATCTAGTACACTGTGAATTCCAAAGTAGAGAGGGGAAGATAGTGGTACATTATTAAATAGAACATTTCAATATGATCACAGTGTCTGATAGTCACATGCAGTTTCATCTCCCCCTAGTGGAAGGAGCTCTGTGGGATGAAACACCTGATTTCCTCCATATTCCCTTATTTCTGCATAACATTGTGCAACTGAATTAGGTTTCTATACAACAGAAGTTCAGGCTCATTGGATCAGATATTATTTCTCACAGTAGTGTATACCATTATCTTTCCTTCAGTGAAAACTTTACTGAATAGTAATAAGATTACACAGACTTTTTACTTTTTATTTTTTTCCCCAGATAATTAGCAGTTTAAGGAAAGGGGGAAATTCTTGCATCTAGTGACATTTTATTTGTATGAGTTCAAACTACTTTTTTTTAAACATTATTTCTAATTATCTCTCTTTCAGAATAATGGGGGAACATACTTTTTTTTTTTTTTATGTTAGGTTATTAAAATATTGAAATGGACTTAATCCCTAATTCCATGCTCTACAAGATCAGTCTTTCTCTTTCTTTCTTTTCTCTCCAAAAGAAAAAAATCTTTGAGAAGTTAACTTGAAATTTTCCCATAAATTAGTAAGCAGTCTGTATAAGGGATTAAGATGCAAAGTTTAACTTCAAAAATCAGAGTAGTTGGATCAGATTGGAACAGCTTTAAATTTATTGACTGTAAATTTTAGAAAACTTTTGAATGATTTTTACATAGACTAAGTTGAGAACAACAGAGCATTAGACTGAGCAAGGCTAGATATACAAGAGTGACAATTCACTAAAAAATAGGATCCAAGAATAAGCTCCTTCACAAAATTAACTGCCTGAAAATTGATTTAATTACATAGTTGGCAAGAAAGTATTTTTGTGGGACTACATTTCAATTGCTTTAAGCATAAATTAGTTAGGTCTATTGTTGAAAAAGTTATTGAGTGGAGAGTTTGTCATAGCTAATCAACCACATAGGAATTTTCAGGCAATATCATGAGTCAGCTTTTACATATATTTTTAAAGGTTGTAGAAATTTATTCTGTCTCCTGTCTCATAACCAGCTCTCCCCAGTTTATATACTGAGCATGACTTTCTGTAGCACAGAATTTCCCTTCGACAAGTTTGGGTCAGCTGTCCAGGCTGTGCTCCTTCCCATTTCCTGTGCAACATTTCACTGACAGAGCTTGGGAAACAGAAAATTCCTTGACTTAGGGTAAGCACTGCTCAGTAATAACTAAAATTGCATTATCAACATTATTCTTATACTACTTCCAAAACCACATCACTGTATCAGC
The DNA here is from genome assembly GCA_013397555.1 of Urocynchramus pylzowi. Lineage (NCBI taxonomy): Eukaryota > Metazoa > Chordata > Aves > Passeriformes > Fringillidae > Urocynchramus > Urocynchramus pylzowi. Next base: position 325,006 of record VZRH01003846.1, on the reverse strand, counting down.
AACTAAGAAAATTATCCTAGACAAAACCAGATGATCCCCAGTTCTCCCTTCTAAGACAGAAATCTCCAATTGAATTTCTCACTTATTTGTTTCTTTATTTGCACAAGTTCAACTAGAGGATGAACTGAATAAATACAGAACAGAAAACATGGAGAGGTAGAGGTTAGTTTGTCCTGGAGGAGAGAAATTAAGGAGTGGGAAATCTAAGTAGAAATCTACTTTCTTCTTTCAGGGCTCCAATGTATGGGAATACAGAAAATGGAGTTAGATTTTTACAGTGGTACAGAGCAAAAGAACAGAAGGTGGCGGTGTCTGACTTGGTGTTGCTGTTTGGCTGTCAAAAGAAAATGGTTCTGGTCCTGCTGCCATTTTTGATGATCAGCTTCTATAGTTGGGCTTTCCATTTCATTTATTTAAGGTTCATTCTGTCATTCATAACTAGAGGCTGGTCATCTACTGACTACTTACAGAAACAGATGGTAAATTTCATGGCCTTATAGTAGCAGCTATGTTAACTAGGCCTAACTTATCCTACCACAGCAATTAATAAGCATTACTAAAAAAGGCAGCTGTCCACAAGTCTTCTGTAAATGTGCTCTAAACTCTCTATGTCCATATAAAGGTAAAATGTTTATAAATTCCTCATGGATTAGTCATTTCAACAGTTAATTGTTGAAGGTCTATAATGTCTCAGCTGAATTTCAAATTACTTGAATTATACTAATATATGGATAATTTTATTTGTACTTGTGTGACCTATTAGATACAATTATTTGGGGAATTAAATATCTTTATTCCCCTAAACCTCCTAAAAATGGGAAAATATCCCTAAAGTAGCTCATTTATTTTTCTGTGTTTTAAAAAATTATGAAATTAAACTGATATATATAGACTGGAATTGCTCAGGAAGGGGTTCTGGCCAGGAGACAAGTCCTCCTGACAAGTATTTGCCTGCTTGTGCTCTGCCCCTTCTTTGTGTCCTCTCCGCCTGACTGCTGGACAGATGTCTTGGTGGGCCTGAATGATAAGTTAACAAACTGCCTCATAAACTGAAGTGTGGGAAATCTTTTTAAGTTATGTTGGTTATTTTCCATCTGTTTCTGAGCTCAGCATCCCATATTATACTACATATAAAAATATGTAGTGGCTACACTTCTATTGCAAAGTTATACATAAACAGGGAAACTACCTTGGCACTGGAATTCAATCAACTATACTGTTAAATTGCTGCAATATATATTTTGCACTATTTATATATTTTGAACAATTTAGCCTCTAATAGCTGGTTTTCTCTCAGAAAATTACGAACTATTATTTGAGCATTTACATTGAACAGAGGTAAATAATTCTAAATATTTACATGCTCTGAAAAATAAGATAATTCAATTTTAGGAACATTTTTTTTTTTCTCTCTTTTGGAGGTTTTGTGAGTTTTATCATTTTATGTCTGTTTACCTCATGACCAAAACTCAATTAATTTATTAGTAGTGTTGTAATCCATGAGGATGAGGCATGAAAAAATATGGCAGGATGGTGACATGTAACTATTCAATATATATTGTGGAGTAAAAGGCTATGCCTATGAGGTGAGGATGCCCTGCACTGCATCCTTCATTTCTGGCACAAAGTGTATTTTGCTTCAGTCTCAGCTCCATGTTGTAGGGAACTGTGCTAGCTCACCACTCCACTGCACATGCAAATTTCCTTCCACAGGGGGAAAATAAAAAAATATGTTCTAGCAGGTCTCTTCATGGAGATAATTGAAGCATATTTTCCTTGCAAATGAAATGAGGCCAACAAGTCCAATCTGCCTAGAGCAGGATGTACTGAAATGCAGATCCAGCCGCAGGGTGTGCTGGAGATTTCTGGATGTTATACTGTGAAAAATAATTGAAGGATTTTTATGAGGTGTATAAAAGCCTTAAAGCACCCATATTTCTTCACTAAGATTTATATAATGAAAAATTAAAAAGAAATATTCAAATTAGTTAGCAGAAAGGATGATAAGGAAAATACGGGAATGTATTTGTATAAATCATCCAGACACAAGAAAAATATAGCACACAACATTCAACTAGCTCCAGTTTTTTTTGCTGACAAAAAGAGAGACAGAAGTCCCAAGAATACTGTGATTACCTCAGAATTCCTGGGTCAAGACTTTAAATAATTTAAAGCTAGAGAATATTTGCTTAATACCTGAAATAACTATTTGAGTCTGTTCACAAACGTGACACAGTTACCACTCATTAATTGGCTGGGACACAAGTGCTGAACAGAAGCAATCTTGTAGGTCAGAAATGAAGTGTGGTGGCAAAGCTGTATGTGAAAAATATACCAATATATTCCACATAATGGTTAATTTATGCCAGAATTATTAATTTCATACTTCCAGAAACATTCACATTTGTTCTCAGCTATTATTTTTTATTATATTCCAGGTAAATAGCCTTTTGAAAAAATAAAAATCATAAAATTTTCCATAATTAATAAAGTAAATAGTGTATACTGAAAACTTCATTATCCTTACCAAGTATAAAAACCTTGTTCAGGTTAGTTATTTCAGGAGTAGATTTTACTTTTCTTTGAGATCAGAGGCTGTTCCAAAATTTTTTCAAGACATTATAATTATCATATTAATATTCCCTGTTTTTGAAAGTTAGTAATAATTTCAATAAAGTTGAACTACATTTACCAGTTCAACACAGAAACATTGTAATGAATGTATATAAATGTGTTTGGATTCTTTCTGATATTAGGAAAAACGTGAGAATATCAGCATATATATGAATAATGAGGTATTAAATGGTGAAAGCTGATGAAATTTTAACATAACATTTATATGACCTCTCCAATACAGTTAAGTATAGCTTATGAGCAAGACACCCACATGTGCATTTGCATTTTCCTGGGCCTGAAGACTAAGCAGAACAGAACTAATCCAGCTCTATTATGCAAAAGAACAGAATTTCAATGGCCTGTTTATGAGAAGCACTCTTTCTGTATTTGTGTAGCATGTGTTGAGGAAATATTTGCTACTGACAAGAGAATAAAAAAATATTCATAAACTCGTTTGTTTCTCAATTAATCCCTGAATTTATATGAAGATTGTCTCAAAATATTTAGTGGGATTATACAATTTAACTGCTCAGTGTTTTTTAAATAAAAGACTGCCTTTCTGTCCTTTAGTAGCTTCCTCACTGCATTATTTTTAACATGAATCAATAGTAAAGAAAAGAATATAAGTATTATGCCAGTTTATTTTTTTCTGCAATGCTGCTTAAACTTTTCACTGCCCAGAACAGTAAAAACCTAAAACTTCTTCATTGTCAATTGATGTTATTGATTCAAAAAATATCCATGCTCCATAATTCTTTCATGGTTTTAGTACATTAATAAAATCAAAGTGGTGGTAGAGCAATGTTCAATATTATTGTGCTACAAAGTCACATAATAAATGGTCAGCAATTTGAATTTAGGTCACCTCAAATTCCAGTTAATAAAAGTAATGCATCTTGTGTTTGAGCTAAAAGTAAAGAATTTGCCAATAAGTAAAAATGACCTAATCTCAGGAGTCTCTTGAAAAAATGTATTCTGATAATATAAAATAATTCCATTTTTTAATAATATTATAATTTATAATATAAGCACAATGAAGACTACAGGAGGAAATACATTGTTGAAATGTATATCAGTATACAGTTTACAAGGGAAGATAATCATGATTTGATATCATAATAAAGAAGGTTAGCATTCAGAGAGCATAGATAAAATTAGCATTTTTTAATGAGATATTGGGGATTCTTGTACAATTCATTCTAAAGAGAATAAATTGTTCTGTTGGGAAATTTTGTTCATCTGTGTTTTGCTCTATTCCTATTACAGATCTGAATTTTTTAAATGCCTTGTCAAAATTTACTGTCCAAAATAAAGCATGGAAATTCTGAAAGGTTACTCAAGACACCTGTAATGTAGCTACCTTAGCATTCTATATTTTCTTGCCATTACTGATATTATCATATTACATTAAAGTCAACTTTTTGACAGTAGTTCCTGTGACACCATACTAATTTAAAAAAGCAGAAATATCATTATGCTAAGCAAGTAATCACACAGTAAGAGAGAAAACTATCAAGGGTAGTTAATGCTTCAGGGCAAATCTGTTTCAAAAATTATGCTGGGAAAGAAAACCACAGACAGAAGCCAAATACATGATGTGCATTAAACTAAATACTAAAATGGGAGACATGGGAAGTGGATACATTTTCCCTGAAGAAAATTTTCTGCTAGCCTTTGGGTTGATGAAGGTTTCTTTTCCTGTCTCTTGAATGCACTGAAATGGCTCTTTCTGACTCAAGTCCAACAAAATGCCTCCACAAACTCTGCTCATAAAATTTAGTACTTCATTTATACATCCGTACATCTCTGTTGTCTTACAGTCATTTCACAATCTGACTACTATTTACTTCTTTTAATAATTCTGCTTTCAGAAAACTATATTTTAGGAAGAATGTTTTTTTTCTATTTAATGGAGCCAGGTGTGGATTTGGTTTTATCTCAGTAAGGATCTTATACATAACATAACAGGATTATTTAGGGTATCAGGATCAAATTGTATAAAAAATTCTGCATTCATCATTTGATGTTTTATATAAATGAAACTTAAGTTTACAGGATTGTATTGTTACATAAATAAAATAAAATAAAATAAAATAAGAACATAAAATAAAAAATAAAATAAAATAAAATTTTAGTAGTCATCAAAAGGTTATTGCCACCATGCAAGCTTTTGTCATGCTGCATTTTCTGTATAACATATAGGAAAATACACAATTGAAATACAGATTGTTCTATGTGAAAGAGATTTGTTTCTTTGGGGATTATTTGAGGCTTTTTTTGTTTAATTTACCTAAAAATTGCTATCTGTATTCTCAGCCTTAATACATTTTTGGAATATCTCCTTTTGTAATTAAACTTTGACTGTTGTGTTTCTATTTTTCTTGACCAGTAGAAAAATGAAAATTACCGAATTTAATAGCAGTTTCCTCTCAAGTTAGCTGAAAAGGGGAACTTCCATCTTTTAGTGTTGTAGGCTGTAATGCTGCTTTGGAGTTTCCAGCCACATGTCTGTGCAACTCAGTGGTGAAATAAGTGAGGATTTGTGTATGCTATGCAGTATGTTGGGCCTTATCAGGAGGATAAGTCATAAAAATGTAAGTCACATTATTTATTGAACCTTGTACTCTGAATCTTTCACATAAGAAACTCAAAACATTTTCTTGCCATTCATTAAGAGGCACATAGAATTGTAGAATGGTTTGCATTGGAAAGGACCTTAAACATCACCAAGTACCAATCTCCTTGTAGTGGCCAGGGACAACTTCCACTAGGTCAGGTTACTCAGGGCACCATCCAACCTGGTCCTGAACACTTCCAGGGATGGGGCATCCACAGCTCCTCTGGGAAATCTGTTCCAGTGCCTCACATCCCTCACTGTAAAAAAATTATTCCTTATGTGCAATCTAAGGTTACCCTCTTTCAATACAAAACTTGCCCCATGTCTTCTCACTAGAGACACCTGTAAAAAGTCTTTCTCCAACTATCTTTTGAGCCCTTAAGTATTGTTAGGACACAGCTTTTGAAGTAAGATGGAAGTAGCTTTTAAAGAGTATAAAAAATATTGGCTTACTCAAACACTTTAATCCTAATAAACATCTCTGATATCAGTCTTTAAGATACTACTCTTGCTTTGATCTCATTTTCATGTGTCAGCTCAGTGTGGTTAATGTTAAAATGAACAAGCTTGAATATCTGTCCTCAATTTGGTTCTTTGCATCTTCTTTTTTGTATCTCCAGGGCCTGGCACTTTGCTTAAAGATGGCTAATTTTTTTGAAAACAGTCTGTGTTCCTCATATTGTTTCAGGTAAGGAACTCTGGGTTTTACTGCCAAGCTTATCAGATAAACTGCAGAAAGCTCCCTTTCTAGTCTTTGATCATTAATGACAGACTTGAGCTACAGGGACAATGTGCTTATGAACAATTCCCTAAACATACTACTAGGGCAAAGAACTACAGATATTTTTGTATTCTGAGTTTATTTTGAAAAAAATATAAGTGCCTAGTATAATGTCATCAATAACTATCTGGGCAATGCAGACTTGGTCTAAGCAGGATGTGCATAGGGAATCAAGACTTAGGGAGTGCTCTACAGAAAATACCTGCCCCAAAGCAAATGGAGTCCCTTTGAGATCCTATGCTCCAGCTTTACACAGAATGACCTTGACATGATTAGCTTAGTATGTCTCACAGCATGCACATCTTAATTTAACCTGAATTCCAATTCTATACGAAATGGTAATATTTTTATAATATAAAATTCCATTTATAAAAATAATTGATCATTTAGGGGGAAACATATGCACATTATCACCTTTAACTATTGTGATGATAAGAAATTCAATTAAAACCTTTAAAATATTTTCAAAACAGCTTGTTGCCATTTTTTCCCTAATTCTCCTGAATTTATGCTAGAAAATATATCTGACTTCAGCAGGTATGCATGAGAAAAGCATGGATTCTTTTATGAACCTGTCTTTCCATGGCTGTACTTGACAATGTACAGACATTCATCTGACTTATTTGAATGGAAACCAATTGGATTGTTTAACAATAAGTTAGAACAATGGGTTTTCAATAAAACAGCTTCCCATTAAAACATTATCATTAAAAAAATGCAGAGTCAGCTTATTAATCTTACTCTTATTAGACTTAAAAAAGAGTGAGAACTGGTAACCAGCTGAGGTAGCTTAATTTTTCCCTAAAAATTTTTGGAAGTAATCGATGTACAAAAATGAGTGACTCTAAAAACGTGGAATATTTACATATTGTTTCTTTGAAAGAATCTACAACTATGTCTGGTGGGTTTTTTTAGGAATATAATGCACTAAGAAGCACATAATATAATTATTATCTGTATGCTTGAAGAAAATAAGTTATTATGTATGCATCAGCCATATAAAACACGAATTAACAAAACTGAAAAGGGCAAAATACGAAGTATTTTGATATGAAGTGCAATTTCCAAATGAGTTGGAAATTGCACTTCATAGTGGAATGGGCTGACCAGGGAGGGGGTGGAGAGGTTTAAGGAAAGAGTGGATGTGACATTTAGTGCCATGGCCTAGTTGACAAGGAGATGTTCAGCCATAGGTTGAACTCAGTGATGTCAGAGGTCCTTTCCAAGTTAGTTGATCTTGTGATTCTGTGATATAGGGAAGTAATACTATAGAAGTTATACCTAGGGAACTGAATGAGAATAGTCATTCTCCTTTGAGATGTCACATCTCCTGTAGAATTTTATAGCACTTCTATCCTCCATTAAATTTTACAGGAAGCTAAAAAAAGCCCTCTAGAACAGGTAATAAGTTATAAAAGACTTTTCCCATAAAGGTTAGTAAGTCCCAGAGGCCTTCTTATAGGCACTGAAGCAAAACACATGATGCTGGTTTGATGAAAATCACGAATTTCATGCAGACAACTTCTGACTCAAGAATTCGTATGTGCTTGATTTCCTAGATGGTGTGGATTACATTAGTCAGTGTTTATCTCCAAGAAGGCATTTTCCTAATGGTATTATGATGTTATCAGTTATTTATATTTTTTGGCTAAATGCTGTTCTTTACAAGCTAAAGTCCAGATTTCTGGAGATCTAGCTGCAAGATCAAGAACTATTAGATCACTGTGTGCATGTATGCCACCAGAAAAATTATGGCTTTAAATCTATGGGCCATAATTTATTTCTGATCTCATCTATGCATTATATACAGAGTATAACTTGAAAAGAGAACAGAAGTAAACAACACTCTACAGAGTCATACTTGAGTATATTTAAACTACTGTCTGTTTATAGAATTGTAAAATCATAGAATGGTATGGTTTGAAGAAGATCTTAAAGATCATCTAGTTTTAACCCCCCTGTCATGACCAGGGGCACCTTCCACTAGACCAAGGTGATCAGGCCCCTGTTCAGCTTGGCCTGGAACACTTTAAGAAATGGGGCATCCACCACTGCTCTGGGCAAACTATTCTAGTGCATCATTTCCCTCACTGTTTGAAGTTTAGAGTCTCATCCACAGCACTAAACTGAGTTACATCCATCAGCTTGATGCAGGTGCACTGAAACCAAACAATATTTACTATAATTAGTATAATTGTTAGTGCCCAACTTTTAGAAATTCTGTTCTTTTCTATGGAAAGAGTCTACAATAAATTAAAAAGAGTCAAGATGATAGCAGTTTTGAGTTTGATAAATAAATTATATGGTAATTAATTTAAAAAAATGATGGGATTCCACTGAATATGTCTATTATACTAAATATATGAAAGTCAAAGGCAATCAGGAACCCTGAGGTGTACAGATAAGCCTTCTCATGCCTCCAAGGCTTTCAGATATTTCCTTCTAAAGCAGATTTGTCTGGGAAAGAACTAATTGACTTGGGCACAGTTAATGTGCTAGCTTCTGCCAATGTTATAAGAAAACATTTAATTCCTGTTAGGTTTTGAAATTGTAACATTTGAGAAGAGGCAGATCAAAAACTCCCACTTGTGATGTACACTCTCGAAAGAATCTAAATTTTTTAAGACTTTCATAGTCTTTATTAATTTTTCTGAAGCATTATTTCCTTGGATACCCATTAAAATGCATCTTTAAAATATTTTTTCTTACGTCAATTCTGCTGAAAACCACCAAAACACTTGTTACAGGCTGATCAGAACTCCTGACCAGTCTTTTTAGATAAGTTATCATGAGTGTGACAGTCATTCTCTTTAAAATATTCCCTGCAGGGTAGAACAGTATAGTAACTGTCACTTACTTGTGGCTGAAAGGGAGCTTTCAAAAAAGTCCTTTTGTCCTTGTCCCTAAAAAGAAATAATGAAGACCACAGGACAGCACTCTAAGCATAGGATTAGATGCACCATCACACAGCAGGTCTGCTATGGACATAACTCTACCCATTAGAATTAACTCATTAGCAGAGTTTTTTAACACTGATGCAGGGACAGAATGGGGGCACCTTGCTACCACACTTTGACTCACTACAAAATGCTAAATGTAACAAGTTACACAGACCAAAATTTAAATACATACATGTGTATTTATATAACTATACCTGCACATACATGAAGGATAATTCTGTATAAAGAACAGAGATTTAACTTGATAGTTAGGGACAAATACAGCTAAAATTACACTCATCTGTTTGAAGTGTAATATTCAAACTGGATACTTGCGATTCCAGTGATTGTAAAATAGTCTTAAAAATACTTCATTTCTTTATGTGTGTCTCATTGGTTTGTCATGGCCTGTTACAGTAGTACCATTCAGGACAGTTTGTGACATGACACAATGTGACATATTCTGACCAAAAAACAACATGACTTCATACAGAATGTCAGAAATTTGCATTAAACACAAGATTTGTTTTGAAATACCAATATGAATTTCAACGGCTAAGTACGACTTCTGTTTGCATAAAATCTAAGATTCCAACACTGTGAGGTCATACTGGGGAATTTAGAATATCTTACTTGATCAAAAGATTATAGAGAAGTTTAGCAATGATTTATAGATGAAGCTTCATTTATACCTTATCTATAGATCCATCCCCAGTTTACTCAAAAAAAATTTACAAGTTTAAAAAAATAATCAAGCATAATTTCACTTGATGGCAAATTCTTTCAACTTTCTTCATAGCCTGCAAAAATATGAAAAAAATGCATTAGTTGTTACTCCTCTTATATTCTGTTAATGGAATTTTTGCTGTCAGTGCTGTCTTCAGAGGACATCATCCTTAATTACTTTCATTTCTCATTCCAAAAAAGACTTCAGGGAGTAGTTTATTAATCACCAAACAATTTTGCTATAATTTCTGTCATAATTAAAAAAAAAGAAAAAAGAAAAGAAAAGCATTATTAACAATGGTTTTGCTGGCTATATTTTGCCCACTCTTATAATGTGTATTTTTATAACATTGCTGGTTTATGGCTACTTTATTAAAATTTCAGTTATAAGAAAAAGTAAAAGGATAAAAGTATACTTTCAGAGATATTTTCTTAGAAATTGCTATAGAGAAGTGAAGAAAATTATTTTATACAAATATACTTCAGAAACAAGCTATTTCATAGTTCTTAATAAGAAGAAACATTCAGCCTAAGATGGAGACATTATCTTTCCCCTATTATGTTTGTCTCATTAAGTATAGCTAAATCTTGAAAGAATTTTCAGTTACCTATAAATCAAAGAGTCTAGAAGTAAAAAAATTAATACCATTTTCACAAATCTCTCTAAAATAGAGGGACATGGATTTGACAGCCTTTGTGGTTTAAGCCCAGCTGGAAATAAAGCTCCATGCTACCACTCACCCAACCTCCCTGTCTCCCTCCCTACCCCAGAGGAATGGGGAGGAGGATAAAAGTAAAACTTGCATGTTGCGATAAGAAGAGTTTAATAATTGAAAATAAAGTAAAATACAGTAACAATGGTAAATAATAATAATAATACCACCAATAATGATACTATTAATGATACTAAAAAGGGAAAAAACAAGTGATTCACAAAGCAATTTCTCACCATCCACTGACTGATGCTAGACTCTCCTTCCCACCATATAATCCATGACTCTGGCTTTCATCCCAGTAAGAGTCTTTCAAGCAGGAACAATGGTATGAGGTATGGAATTGTTGCATGTTGCACATTTGAGTCAGTCCTGAGTCCAATATTGCTGCTCTCATTCAGTTTTATCCAAGTTCCTTCTTCACTGGTGTGAGTGTGATGATCAGAGGGAAGACAGGCTCAGATCCCCAGAATGACATAATTAATGCCTGAATGAGTGCCTAAATCTCAATTAATTGGGGTGGTTTACATTTCTAATTTTTTTTTTTTTCAATTCTAGCTTTGTGATTCATCATTTCCATAAATCTACTACCTTTGTGATTGTAATGATTGGATAAATATTTTCTTTGTCTGAATTTGAAGATTATTATTTATTGCTTAAAAAAAATACCTTTATTTTATCTTATTTCTTTCTTGAAGTAAGGATACTACATTTTAGTTGTAAATCAGAGAAAATGTTAAAGAATACTTTCAGTTTGAACTAAGTAATGTAAGTTTTAATTTTTTTCATATATTATGAGATAGAAAATTAATTTAAGGTAGACTTTAAATATTTTTCATGCACAGTTGAGTTAGGTTCATAGCTTCAGGTCTATCAAAGTTTTCCCAAACAAAAAAGTGTGCTATGAATTCTTTATATTTTTGTTCTGCTTTACCTCTCTCAAAGCTGCAATGGGAATATTTGGTTTTGATTGATCTACACATGAAACAGCACTTTATTCAACCCAGATACAATTCTTTCAAAAAGTAACTAGGAGAGCAACTCAGTAACTCCCATCGGCAACTCATGGTACTTGTCTTATTAAAGTGCACTGTGGTGTAACAGGAAGAGCAGGATGGAATTCTGAGAAGAAAAACATTATTCATTTCATCTTCTTCTTACTTCCCTCCCCACCTCCACCTTTCAGTCCTGAAATATCAGTGTGCAAAACCCAAAACTGGACTAGTATTTCCAGAATATAAAAGATACCTTGAATCTTTGGTCAGATGAAGCCTTGACAATTTAAAAAAGATTTTTAAAAGCTGCATCCAGGATATAATTACATAGGTTTTGGCTTGCTTTTCATCAGAAAACATCATAATAGCAAGAAGTTCCCTAGAAATATCATCAACTCTTACCTTTTTCTATATCTATATTATTAGTAGCAGCATTATTAGTAATATTGTCATTAGTTTCACATGTCACCTATCCAAATATATTATGAATTGTCATGAGCCGCATTTCATGGATATTTTTTTTTCTTTGGTTTTATTTATTTTATTCCTTAAGAGATTACCTCTCTTTATCCTTTCCATTCAGGGGAATACAGGTATGGGACTTAGTCAATGCTTTGTTACCTTCGTTATGTAGTGGTTGTCCAAAGAGTAATAAAGAATTGACAATATTGCAAGGAAGGAAGGAAGAAAAAAAGAAAGGGAGAAGGAAGGAAGGAAGGAAGGAAGGAAGGAAGGAAGATTATGCTTAGTCATTAGCATTAATCCCTAGGAGACAAAGGATTGCCATGTCAATATATCATCCTAAATCATAGATCACTTTGAAGTCCCTTTTATATGCTTGCTAATCCACTCTACACCTTGTTCTTAACTACTGTCTCATACCATCTTGCATTCTAATTTACAAAGTACAGGTATTTTACATGTTTTGGAAAACTGGGGTTTAGTCCCTTTATGTCTCTAACACTGGTGCTGAACACCTGACAAGGTTAAACTACTTCAATGAACACCAAATAACTGCTTCTAACTTCTTATAGACTTTACTTCTAACTTCTTATAGCCTTGAGGCCTGTTGTGTTCTCTTTGTGTTTTCAAGGCCCTTGACGTCATATCACGTGTATGCTACACTTAATTCTGATTCTGAAGTCATAGATGGCTCATTTAATGCAAAAGAACTGAACAATAGTAAATTAATTCCTTATTTTGCTTTGCTTGAACAAGCAACTTTTGCTCTCCCTGTAAAACTGCCTTCATCTCAGCCCATGGGTTCTTTGCGTTTACTCTTCCATATCTCTCTGCCAAGCCACTCTGGGGAATGACTGAGTGACTTAAGGAAGGCAAATAAAAATCTAGGAAGATTGTAAAAAACCCTGAAATCTGTTATACCTGTTTTGTTATCTTTATTACAAAAAACAGTGATTCCATGTTCAGTAAGATAGAGTTCTGTGCCCCCTTACACATTTCTTCAAACTCTGCTGCAATGTGGGGAGCTTGAACTAGTTGCTAAAGTGTAAGTTATACAGACAGTAATAATAAAAGGGATCTCAGCACATTAAAGTAATAAGAACAGCTTGAGTTATTGCCAAGCTGAATGAGAGAATCATAAAGTAATATATCTCATTTATGAAAGTAAAAATTTCATGTTCACAAGCCTAAATGGGAAGTTGTCCACCTGCAGTTTGAGGGGGATCCTTGTATCTTGCTTAGACACCCTTCTTTTCTGCCTTTCTTGTGTTCATCCTGTGCAGTCAGCAATGATGTATTTAGTCCATGAAGGTCATTAGTTGCTGAGATTGAGGTGGTAAGACTTCAGAGCAGTTAGAGGAGGGACACTAGAATCAAGTGGTCCCCTTCTTTTACTCCTGATTGTCCCTAACCATCAGCAGTGATGTATGCTCCTCATCTCTCTCCCCAAAATAAGGGGTGGTGATCTTGTACACCACCCCTTATTTGATGTTTTTATGGGGAGCAGGACTTATCCTGGTTTCACCAGGCAACTTTTCAGTTCTGGTTTCAACAACCATCTTGCCTGGCTCTTCTACAACCTTCACTCTGATCTGATACATCTTAATCCTTGCATATTTTTCTGTATTCCTATTTGTACAACAATACTACAAATCTCCATTTGCACTTTTGTGACTACACAATATATTTCTCTCTCTATGCTTAACTTTCTCATAAAATATTAATACATTCTTGAGTATTATTTATGTTATTAGCATTGTTAGCATGTTACAAAATGATTGTGCACTGCTTCCATTACATTATTTCAGCATGTCTGTCCCTGGGTCTAAAGTAAATATTTTAACAACTTAATATTTGCACATTAGTTTGTAGTTGCACCAGGGCTCTACTTTGGCTATTTCATAAATTAATAAATAATAACTCTTCCAGAGAAGAACCACATCCATAAAAATTAGTGAGAAAAGATGATGTAATTGAAAACTTGGCCTAACTTGAAGGGGAAAGGATTTCAGTGAACAGGAAATAGTTACCAAATGCAAGTAGTAAATATAGCAAAATAGTAAATAAATATAATGCAGAGAATATCAAAATTTCATTAAGAAGCAAAAGGTTCAACATCAACAAGATACGAAGACACTACTATGTTTTCAGCAGACCTTTTTAAATATATGTATTTTTGATCATCCGATAATTAACTTTCCAAATTATCATCGTATTGTTTTTTTAGTTTTTTTTCTGTTTTCATCCTTTCTGTGTGTATTTTTATGTAATACAAGTAATACTTGTCTATATATGTATTGACTATGCATTTATTTAGTGCTAAATTTGAAATGGTCACAGTTAATAGCTTTCAAATACAAAAATACATTAATGTATTATAATTTTTATAGTTTGCAGTTAAAAAAAAAAAGAATATAGTAATCCTTCTAATATGGATTACACTGACTACCTACACATTGAATCACTTTAATCCATTGAACAGTATAAATCACTAAAATATTTAACAAGGAAATATGTTTGAATACCTAGTTTTACTGTATTAGATCATTTCATCTTGCATAAATGTTTTGATTACCATTTAATATGTTTTCCTATTATTACACACATATGAAAAAATTGTCTGCTATAGTAAGATCTAACATAGTAAGCTACACTTTTTTTTTTTTTTCACTTTACGCATTGAAAGCAGTCCTCTGCCTAAAGAGGACTTATAGAGTTACTCATTATGCTAAGTAACAAATCTTCTGTATAGTAATTGATGTGGGTAATCATAAACTATCTTTTATACTTTTACAGTTGGCTAACATTCTGTTAGGAAGTGACAAAGAAAAACTCCTCTCTAATAGAAGAGGTGATCTTACAAAGTCCTATGGAAGAGGGCAAGAGGCTCTGTTATGATGCTTTGGGGACATTGAAAGTCGGTCTGGCTGCTCTTCTAAACAAGCCCCTTAATGAAAATGATTATTTAATCAGAATATTATTGTTTCTAAAGGCCTAACCCTGTGTTCTGTGTGATTTCTCACTTTCTGAGAGAATATGACCCTCAAGTTTGATGTTTTAGAACAAAGCAATTTTGTTTGATGTTTTAGAACAAAGTAATTTTGTTTTGTTTTGATTGTAGTTAGTTTTTATGCCCTCAGTGAAAAAAAATTGAGCCAGGGCTGGTTTTTGGGTTTTTTTCTCAGTGCATTTACATATGAATTGCAATAAATTTGAAAAGACAGAAAAAATGCCATCAATTCTCTAATCATTAGCAGAAGCAAAACTACGTCTAGTGTAATAATTATCTAAGCCAAATATTTATTAATAATGGGACCGATCACTTTTAATATCACTTTATATTTCTATATTATCTCTCATGTCTACCCCAGTGGATATTTTAAATTAATAAAAAATTACTTACAGGAAGTGGACAAACTCCAAAAACAAGCACTTACACAGCTGTGACTAGCTAACCAGTTTTCAGGAAAGTAAAAGACTACTTCGAATCTTTTTCTTTTTTCCTTATGAATGCTCAGCTCATGTCCTTTTAATAAGAACTACTCTATAAGGGAAAAAATAAAGAACAGATTTCTCATTTCTTATTATAGGCTAAGAGCTAAAGTGAACCATAAGTAGTCTAGAGAGAGATTAGAGATAATTTGTGGGATTTGCTAAGCTTTTAATTTTGTCGTGAATGGGCAGACTTAGCAGCAAAGATACAGGCTTCTGAGAGACCTCTCCCCAGGGAAGGGGGCACAGCACTAAGCCTGCCTGAGCTCAAGAACTGTTAGATCAATGCTCTCAGGCACATGAGAATCAGAATCTGCTTGTGAGATTCTTGGGGTGCCCTGCACAGGGCCAGGAATTGGACTTGATGATACTGATGGGCCCTTTCCATCTTGTATATTCTAGGAGAGTTTCCACAGACAGATCCCTTGGCACTGCTGGGTGCTGGGGATTTGCAATACTACCTGGGAGAAGCTAACCAAGGATATCTTAGCAATGCACCTTACCCACAGTGCAGTCTGAAACTCACAAAACTCACAAAAACTCACAAAATCTTTCAGCATTTATTACTTCACACAAAAATATCTCTCACCGTATATTATTTATTTCAAAAGTATTGTAAATTCATGATTGCAGCTGCACACAGTTGACAATGTAGTTGTCACCAGAATTGCTAAAGCACTGCTATTGAGACTCTGCTCTTAAGATCTGCTGAAAATTTTTAAGACAAAGAAGCTAAGTAGTATTTACGAAGAATTAGCAAATATATGTCCTAAACAAGCATATTGACCAAAGTGGTTTTTTTTTAAACCATCATCAAAATATTCACAGAAAGAGATAAAAACAGGCTTTTGGTTACCATCAGCACACTGGATCTATGTCAGATGTAAGTCATGAGTATGAAGATACTCCAATGTTTCAGCAGGTACCTGGAATAAAAAAATATAATGAATGTAAAACAAGAAGGAAAGCAACTACTGACACCAAGCTGAAAGTATACACATCAGTTGTTGCCATTGTGTCTGCTAATCTGAACTGCAAAAAATACGCTTAAAATCATTTTGTCTTTAATGATGCTAGAAATAGTTTTATTCTTCTGTTTAAAAGAAATGAGCTGTTTGCAATTTATTTTTTTTCTTTTTTTAATGGTGTTTGGAGTTTATCTCTTGTATTGGTCACTAAATTAATTATTTCAATAGAAAATTATTTCAGTATACCCCACAATGAAGCAATCATGATTGTTTCTTAGAAACCTGTATTATTGTCTTCATGATTCTTATATTTATGCTTACTGTCACTAGTGAATTATTTTTATCCATATTTTCTTCCATGAATAATACAAGCCCCACAGAACACTCATTATGTGCAATGTCATGAAATCAAGGAAGGAAAAGCCTGATGCAGCTCTCTTTTAAATGTGCTTTGATTTTATTGTTTAAATTCTGGGATAATGCTATCTTAAGAACTAAGGATAAACTAGAGCAGAAGTTGGGAAAGAGGATGTTTCCATCTTCTTGTGGAACTCAAGAAATTTGCAGGTTAAAGAGGTTATCTTGTATGATGATAACAGAGGTTATCTTGTATGATGACATTTCTCCATGCAGAGAAAGGTGATTTCAAAACTATCACTATTAGTTTGTTTCTTACAATTTTTTTTCTATTTTCTAGGCCTTTGTATAAAGGTGAAAAAAATATCTTTTTATATAGATATCTCTCTATATATATCTCACACATTTGTATGCAATCAACAGTACCAACACTAACATTGTTTCCTCCATCTCAGGTCCATTTTCACTTTTCGGAACTTGAAACTAGAAACTACAGGGTTACTTTAAAATGTTTTGTGGAAAAATAAAATTGAAAGAAAAGTAGAATATATTTGTATTGGGTTCCTGTGGTAAGGTATTGATAGTGAGGAGACTGCTGTAATTTATGACCATCCAGTAATGATCATAAATTGCTTAAAGTTCTATCTATTTTGTGAGCAAAATTTATCAATTGCTGCTGACGTTTAACTATCATTTTTAGTTTTAAATTGCATTGCTTGCATATAATGATACAAAGAAGAGATTTGAGGAGTAATTTTTTCATATCAAGAGAGCTTTTATATTTACGGGTATTAAACAATACTGCATGCACAAAAGGCAGAACACTGTTAAAATTATGGTATATCTTGTCAACAGCCAAGATATAATTAATGAGGACATCCTTTGACCCACTGCTGAAATTATTACTATTGAAATATTTCAAAAGCTGTAAAGGGCTTAAGTGGTTATGGACCACATCTGATTTACCACTGTCTGGATAATTCCTGTGCACAGACTGTGCAAAGAGGAGGTTTTTTTCTTTTATTTTAAGGTGTTGTTGAAGACCATCTTACACCAGCATTTTGTAGAATGTTAAGCTTATATGGATTTAGAGGTGGGCTTTAATTGTCTACACCCAGGCAACAATTTTCATTTAAGATGGCAGACATTATCTGAGACAAACCTTGTAGGCACCAGGTAGGGCCTACCAGGCATTACGTCCTCATTTTTAACAGGGCTTGAATCACAGGCAGGTTACCCTGGGGTACTTAAACACACAGTATATGTTTCTGTATGGGCACCTGAAATGAGAGCTAAATGCCCTCTAAATGATAAAAAACAATTAATAAGAGTTGCAGTCCAACTTCTCACTCTTGCTTTCTAATTTATTATTTTTAATAGTAGGAATAACAGTAATAATTAAATATAAATTAAAAATAATATGGGAATAGAAGGAAATACATAAAAATTAAAGCAAAGATAAATATGAAGAACAGCTCTTTAGATCTTTGTTTGAGTAGAAAGTAAGATAGGCCATAGCCATGGTCAGAATTGTTGCTAAAGCAAGTCATGTCATAGGCAGTTCACCTATAACAATCCTGTGCAATGTTTGGTCAGATTCATATATACAGTGTTCTTCATGACATGGTTCTTTTGAAAATTTAGTAGAAATTTGAAATCTTTAGCTTTTTTAATAGGTTTTATTTATGCCTAAAGAGTCATAAAGATCCCTTTTGATGCCTAAAATGAGAAACAGATAGTAAAAACATTTTTAATAAGACCTTGATAGGTCTGAGTAGAACTTCACCATTTATCTATTTCTATTGTTTTCCTTCACTTTTTTTAATCAATAAATTTCCAGTTATTTAGTATGATTACATTACTGAAAACAGTAAAATAATTTAAAGTTTAATTGGTCTTTTAAAACTTTCTGATTTGCGTTACTGACTGTTTCATTATCTAGAACCAAAACCATAAACAATAGGTCAAAAATCCAGGACAGGATATAATCATGTGTAACAGATAATTGAGAAAGTATTTTTGAATACTTATTTTTGTATGTTGTCCTCAATATTCTGTTTGGTTTTATGAAAACAAGTGAAAGAGAAAAGAAACAGTCTTATTCCCCATTGAATTTTCTTCCTTATTCCTTGAGCAAACTTCAACATGACAGTTTAATATATCTTTTCTCATTGTGATTTGGCAAGGTTGTCAAAATCACCAGAAGTATAGATGCTTTATTTTCAAGGTTTTCTCTGTCTTCTTTTTTGGGGGGGGGTTGTTTTTTGTTTTGAATTATTTTCGGTAGTAGCCAGAGTAAAGAAACAATGAAGATCAACATCACAATAAATGAAAATATATGAATCAGTCATGGCACTATTGTGTATAAGACAGCTTTTCTTCACAGCCATAAAATAAAGAATATAGCCAAGTTAAAACCTATATTCTTTATGTGGAAATACATGACTGATTATGATTTGCTATATATCATTATGAGTGATAGGCACTTCAATTTACAAGTGGAACTGTTATGAAGAAATTATTAGTCACTTCACTATGAATGACAATAGGCTAGGACTGTCTTGAATCAGCATGAGTAAAATTCAGTCTGCTACAGAGAGCCAAAAGACTTTCATGTATATCATTCAAGCTCCACTTCAGTCACATTCTAAGGGTTTTACTGGAGGTTAAATGGAGCATAGGTTTTGTTTTGCATTTCTGAATGGGATTGCACTCTGCTTGAGAATATCCTAACTGCATTCTCTGCAAGGTTTTATATGGTGCTCATCACTTCCACGTCTGAGCAGCAGTGCATTAAAGGCAGGAGTAACATCTGTGGACTGCAAGTTCTGTCATTTTCTTCTCAGACATGTTTGAGATGCAGTTGTTTTGAGCTATTATTTTCAAAATTTTATAGGCAGACATGAACTGTCATCTGTTTATTGTTGTACATAATGGAGATGCAATGTAAATTGTGGAGACAAAGTCAAAGGTAGCAATTCAAGCACATTTCAAGCAGAAAGTAGTGTTATTTGGCACATTTCACCACTTCTCTGGGAAAACTCTCTCCAAACAAACTTCACACATAACAAAAGCTTTTTTCTGGGAAGCTAGACATAGCACTGAGTTCTTAGCTTTTTATTTCCTAAGTGCTCTTTTCTCTGGACCTGGGACAAACCTTTTTCTCCAGCATTTTGCTGGAGTCGATGAAAATGGCAGTTATTCCCACTATCAGTAACAGTTCCTCTGTTAATTCAGAATAGCCTCTCTACCTCTACTTCTACCAACTGATAATGGTCCTTGACACCTCTGCAATGCCCCATATGTACTTCCACATTCTGTTGACAGCTTTCAGCTTCTGATTATTCTTACTGCTTCACTGACCTACTTCCAACTCTGGATCTAAAAATCAGCTTGACCCTGCTGAAATATAGACAACCTTCAGAACTGGACTGTTGCTGATAAAAATTCACATGTCAATGGCAGATCTTAGTGAACTATGGAGATAGAAAGTCCTGATGTCAGTGCCTGAAAGATAAAATCACTTTGACCAAGTAAGCCTCATGGAGGTCAGACTTAAACTGCAGTCACAGAGAGGACTGTGAATCACCTGGTGATCCAGAAGAAATAGTTGCAGAAAAAGAACCCATGAAAAGCAGCAGCAGTTCAGGATTGCTTAAAAACACTTCCTGAAGATCAAGAAAGAATATCTACGTAAACCAGCATTTTGCTAGGCCTAGATACTAATTTAAACTCAAATTCAGCAGAAAGAGAAGCTGTGAGTTTCAACAAACAAAAGCCTGCCTCTCAGAATGCTTTTTCAGCTTGTATGAATAATTGACATAAGCATAAGCATATCTTTGGTTGAATTTTCTCAGTCAATGCTCTCTTTTTTCCTGTATTCCCATCAAAGCATTGACTCTTTCCAATATGAGCAGTGCTTGTAAGTATAGGCTCTAGCATTCTTTCTGAGGAAAGAATGTAGTTGTTCTAGGTATTTGAAAGTGGTTTAGGACTACTCAAGTTTGGTAATTTTAAAAAAGTAATACTAGGATAGAGATCCTGCTCCTGCAAGGGTGAACACAGGAAGAGAACCAGTTCTCATTTTGTATCTAAGTAAAAGAAAACTGACACAAATAACAGTGCTACCATTAGAAATAACAATGGTTTGCACTAGTCCAGTATTTTTTCTTTAGATCCTAGGAAAGAAGTTACAAAGGTTCAGGCCTCTGTCACTTTACAGAACTCAGCAAAGGAATCTACACATAATCTATATTAATGAAATTAGCTTTATGTAAATTTACACAGGATTAGTAACAGTATGGTATGCAGGATTAAGTATAAAGGACCCTTGGATCTGTCTTAGATGTCAATAAGTATCTCATTTAAAAATCAAGAAATACAAAATATTTCTTTTTATATTCCCTTTTTGAACAAATGGAAACATGTGATGTGAATGGTTTGAAGGTATGCCTGTACCAGCCTGAGCAGGTGCTGCCAAGCCATCTGGCTGCTGCCTGTTTGGTAATAAGCTGAGAAACAACTACTTTTTTACTGCATGAATAGAAAATGTTGGTGTTCAGCGACAGTGGCATAAAATTTGTAGGAATTCCATATCATTTAGACTTGTAGCCCTCTCATAAAATTTACCTGCAAGTAGCTCTTGTATTCACATAGTCAGAGGGCATTTACCTTAGAGAAAACTGTGCCCTGAGAAATTTGTAGAAAGGCTTTGCTTATTCTAAATGTGCTGAAAGCCTCTGTGTGTAGTAAAATGATTGAAGTCTTCCTACTGCATTTAAAGCATTTTTTCACTTGCACTATAAACACCAGTAAATGTCTTCTACCCCTGGGTATTTATCCCAAAAAACACAGAAGAAATAAAATCTGATAAGATTCTTGTTTTGACCTTGGGTAACTGAAGTATTAGGATTGATAGATCATCTTGTTCTGGCAAGCAGTAAGATTTCCTCTGCCTACCCCAGCAGCAACTGGGCACATTTTGCATGCTGCTACTAAATCATCACAAAATTGCATTAGCATATTGTGTATTTATTTATTTTTTGAATGTGCTGTTCATAATGGCCATAATGGGAGCAGCATTGTTGTGAGCAATCTGACTAAAAAGTCCAGCTGCAAACTATAAAGCAATACTTGATTTATCTGGCCACAGCAGGCGCTGACTTCATTACATTACACAGAAGCCAGCAGAACTTAGCCATTACAATTATTCTGATGCTTTTCTGTGTTGCTGTTATTCATCAGAGTAAGTTTCACTTGTCATTTTCCTTGCAGTGGAAACTTTCCAGTAAAGCTAAATTTTAAGAATTTGTGCAGTACTATTATTGCTGATTAAAGTCAATTTTCAAGGAGGGCTCACGGTGTAAAAAGCCCCACAATCATACACAATAAAATTGCCCTGAAAAGCTTACAGTCTAAAAGGCACTTATCTTCAGAGGTGAGAGAAAGGTTTCATTAAAGGAATTTTAAATGCATTGAAATGCATTATTTGGCAAGTTGGAGTAGAATAAGCAAAGTAATCAAAGTAATGGCAGATAAATGCTCTTTTGATCTATTTTTAGAGTAATACAAAAGTTTTACTTGCTACCTGCAAACATTTGACTCTAAATTGGCATACATCTTCTTCCCACCTTTCCCAGCCCCTACAAGGATGATGACTGCTTCTGATCATTTCTTATATCTACCACATCTCCATAAAATTTGTCTGGTTCAGTCTGCCTGGCGTGAACTGCAGCTGAGAGTGTGAGGCACAATTACTGCTCACACCACACAGTTCCTTTGGGCTTGCAGTACACACTTGAAGCTGGGCCTGTGTTTCCCCACAGTGGCACAAAACTCTCACCTACAAATCCCACATGCCAGATGTGGATGGACATTGAGATAACCAGCTGTGTCAGATGGACAGCTCCCAGACTGAAGGGAAGGAGCAGTGCTGCTGCTTGATGAGAGTTGTCTGTTCTGTAACAGGAGCACAAAAGAAAAGTGTTAGTGGACAGATACACAGGTTTTTTGATTTTACAGAAATCTAGAAACAAGCTGAGTTTTTGGAACTGCAGAATGTAATATGAAATTATTTTTGTGAAGTATTTAAAAGCGTACAAAGAAAGCTTAAAATCATAAATGTAAAACACCCCACAACAGTCTGTAAAATAAATGTACTCCTAGAAAAACTCCCTTGAAACCAGTGTTTAATAGAATCCTGATTTCTTACTTGACACTTTCTGTTATGGAGGATACATCTTAGAACATTCAACGCACTTAGCTTACCATAACAATCTCAAAACAAAAAGTGAAACTATTTGGAGAGCTGTTTGTGGTGGAGGTTCCAGATGTGTACAACACATTGTTCAGTGACTAATTTGAGTTCTATATCTCACAAATATAATGAAATAAAAATAATAAAATGGCACAGAATGTGTCCAAGTTTCTACCCTGAAAATTCCTGTCATATTTTTTCATTGGTACCTTTAAAATGAAGTCTATCATACATTTACACAGTAAAAAACATGTGTTACTTTGTGCAATTTAATTTGTCTCATCATATTTTAAATAGTATTCTTGTTAATGGCAGTGTTTAAATGCTAGTACATTGGCCAGGACTCAACTAAATAACACAGAAGGGTATCCCAATAATAATGAAAGAGTACATTTTCACATATCATCATGATGGCAGAAAAACAAACAAAAAAAACCCAAAAAAAACCAACAAAAAAAAAAAAAAAAAACCAATACAAATTACTGGGGTTATGCTTTTTTTTTTTTTTTTTTTTTCCTAGGAGGAGGAGTCCTCAAAATGTCTCATACTAAATGATGGAATGATTCATCAGCATCAGTCCTGTTTTGCATTTGAGACTGAATAAACCTAAAGCAGGAAATAAGTCCTTGGGTTCATCTGAGTAGTTTGATCCAGATAAGATTAGGGTTTTCTAGCTGTCTGAGAAATAATTCTGACATTGCTAAGCTTGCTGTATTTGTCTGCTTCTCTCTGTAGTCTAGAGGGAAATGTTTAGTCTTTTGAAAACTCAGTCTTACACTGAACTTCATCTTCTCAAGTGGACTCCATTTTCACTTGTTATACCAAAAAATAAATACAACATGTTTGTACAGAAAATACTATATTTTCCTTTTCCTTATATCTGTCAAAGCTTCTTGGTTGATTAGAAAAATAAAATAAAGAATTTGTGGAAGAGCTGCAAATGAGTATAGTTTAGAACTAATGCATTCACAGTGCCAGAGGATGACTTGATGTAGTGAGCTTGTTAAGATAACAATAAAGAAAAAAATAACATAGGTTGATTTGGAGACCTTCTGCGTTGTGTCTCACAGCAGGCATCAGATCAAGAGCATGTATGCTACATTTAAAAGGCAATAACAATGTCTGTTTAAAATTGAAACATCTTACACAGTTCAGATTTCTATTTCAGTGAGGCCATGGTAAAATAGTTAGTTTGGTTTTTAAAAGTGGAAAAATAGGCAAGACATTCAAGATGTTTAAAAACTGTAATAAAATATTTTTTAAAACCAAGATTAGGTATTTTTTCATCCAGTTTTCACTCAAGAAGAAACTAAATGCTTTTTACTAGGAATTAGTGGATACAAGTTTAAGGCTTTGATTATCAGAAAATCAAAATCTTTTCCAGTCAAAACCATTTGTAAAAATCTGTGGCTATGTTTTCTCAAGTTTGCTTTGTAACTGGAAATATGTATAAAGTGCAGTTCTTTGGTTTTCATTTTGAAATGTTAGTTGTAACTTAGGCAAAAATATACTCACCGCTAATTTATAGAATTTCTTATATAGATGTCACAGCTGTGTAAGTATAAAGACTCTCCTGGCAATATCCATGACATTTAAGGTAGGTTTCATATGACAGTTGCCTAAAGACAGGTATTTAGTGCTATCAGAGAGACCCTATGTGGTATGCAGTTTTGTTTCCAGAAGGGTTTGAATGTTTGTAGGTCTTATCTGTGTGCCCTAGGCTGATATTATGAACACTGTGGAAATTACCAGCTTCAGTAGATATCCACCTTTAATCCACTTGACAGTTACTTACTCTTCAATGAACACAAATAGGAGTTTGGGTAAGTAGGACTCAGTTTGGCCAACTCTGCATGCATTACTTTTAATCATCACTTTACACAGGAGCATAAAGTCACACAGCCTTTACTGATGTCACTCCATGTCACTTCCTATATGATGATATCAATGATTTTATTTCCCTCTTACTTCTAATACATTTACATTTGCATAACTAGCAAATATGTTTGCTATCTACTTTAAATTATCAAAATTTAGCTTACAAACAATCAACAGTCAAGTATAAAGAATTCTATATCGGTACTCTTCTTCATCTTTTGGGCTTGTGCCTGTTCATTCTGAATGAATAAACTTAAGGACTTCTTTCAAGCTAGTATGCCCCCTTTTGAAGTCTGTTGACTTCAAAGAGAAGTGTGATTTTAAATGGCTTAGGATATAAGGCAATACTTTAGGAAAGTGAGTTGGATGAAATAAACTATTGAAATACAGCAGGAGCTAAACTGATAAATAAAGAAGACAAATTTTGATTAGATGTTAATATTGGTATTAAAAAATTTGAAAAATAATGAATTTATCTCTGCATTTTGAAAGTTTTGCTTATTTAGATATAGTAGATCACTAATTATTTTAAACACTGTGTAATGAGAAGAATGAGAACATCTGCAGTCAGAGTGTGTTTGTGCAAGGACAACTAGTGCTTTTAGAAATGTAACACTGTGTAACATATTCTGGTTCAACCAATTATTTTATACTAGGAAAAGCTGGTATTAGCAACCTGATACATGTAACCATTATGTTTCCACACATTAGCTTTCATTTTATATTACTGAAACATTTGATCTTGTACTAAAGGCATATCATAGCTCTGATTTCTTGCTCATTGCCACCTCTGAACACTACTTATTGAAAGTGGAGATGAAAATGTTGGAATAAAATGTTCTTAACATTTAGGTATTGTTTCTGCAGAAAGCTTCAGGAGATTTTGAAATAATCATTTTTTCTTCAAATATTGAAGAAAATGGATGGGAAAAAATACAAAATAATTGTGTTTGTTGCAGAAGGTTTAATAAATTCTAGCAACAGCCTGTAGAGCTAATAGCTATCCAATTTGTAAGCTATGTACACATGGGTTTATTTACTACCTTCCTAATTAATTTATTTCTAGCAATTCCTACTCCTGCTCCAGAAAGACACAAGGCATGACTACATTAAAATTTTCATTGATTTCTTAAGCTGAGGTGGGATTCATCTCACCTAGCTTTAGACAGGTGTAATGTCTATGTCTATATCTGACTAATAAAATGTTATTTGTAGTCATTGAAAAGAAAATAAGTGTTTCTGAGTCACTCATTATGTGAGACTACTTTAAAAGCAGATATAATATAAAATAATGAATCTTCCCACTATTTTCAAAGGGAGCCTAACTTGACCAATTTACTAAGAGAAGTATGTAGCTGAGCAGAGAAATCTAAACTCAAGTATCTGGTATAAATATATTTTTAAAAAAGTGAAAATGCATAAATGCATTTGAAAAACTCTTGCAAACTCAGAAGTACAATGTTACAGATTAAACTATGGTTGTCCGATCGGCTGCCTGTCTCTGTCGGACACGCGTAGGGTGGTCCGCAGACAGCCTGCGGTGAACAGATGAGTCTGGACTCTTCTTTTGATCTTTTTCTCAGGTTGTTTATTTTATCTTATCTAAAAAGTTCTTCTTCTGCCCAGCTGAGATCCGACCAGCAAGGCAGCCACACGCAAACTCCCCGCCCCTGGGGCGGTAGAACATTCTTATACTGATAATTACGTATATGATATTTATAATTTTTCTCCAATTCCCATCACCTTTGTTGAACAGTGCACTTTTAGCATAAACCAATCCAAAGTGCATACATCACACAGAAGATGGATGACAAGAAGAAGAAGAAGAACCACGAGGTCGGGCCTAAATCCTCCATCTTGCCTCCATCATACCCCCTTGTACCAGAATCCTAAAACCTATGTTCTAGTCTAAAAAAGCATTTGTCCTTCACCATTTACACCTCAGAAGCCTGTGAATCCTCATGTTGAGATAGCACGACTCTCGAAGGGTCAAAATCAAGCCACCAGGTACTTTTGGCTACATTCCAGGACTTCTGAGCCCCCCAGGGGCTCTCCCTGGGACTCAGAGCATCCGAGGTGATGCACTGAGTTCCCACATATGGTATTTAGTAGCTTAAGACCCTTATTTTCTATGTGAAAATAATGAACCATTTCATACTTCCTGATTTGTGGAGGATTTTTTTTATTGTTCTATATTTGAAATCCAAAAACCCCTAAATGATTTAGGAATGTTGTGTGGAACTGAAATCTATTTAGATATTTTACAGGTCTCTGATGTAGCAGGGTGTAGTTGATACCTTAATGTTAATGCCTATGTTGCCTTCTGGCAACACAGTAAGAATATGCTGATTGACTACGTCAACAAAAATATGTTCAGATATTCAAAGAACAATTTAAAGATGCTGAAGTGTCAGATTTAAAGAAAGGAAATCTACCAAGTGTAGTGTATATTTTTTATCTGGGAAAAAAAAAAAAAAAAAAGTATTTCACAGATTTATTAGGATTTAATGGTTTGCTACCTGTGCCAATCCATGCAGTGAGACGTAATCACATAGCTGAGGACCTCACACTGTCAAAGTTTCAGGAATCTAGAGGGTAGCAATTAGGAGGAATAAAATTAATTCTTGGAATAAACTGCAGAATTATTTTATTCATGTCTTGTTTCCTTCCTTCTCTTCTTGGTTCTACTTAAAAACAAGTTTCCTTTCACCAGCATATTGCCATTAAAGCTGGGGAATTACAACAGCTGTGTAATATGTAAAGAATCTTTACAAATGACCCAAAATGCTTTTCCAGATTTTCATTTCAAAGACTTTAGCTTTAATGCTGACTTGTCTAAATGGTGCATCATTACATTCTGAACATCTCTTAGGAATGCTTAGCATGCTTTTCATAGTTTTCTTAGTTTGAATTAAGCTACTTATGTTTGCGTGCTCCGAATCAAAATGTTATGATTCATCAAATTATATTAGGGATTTTCCATTTAAACATGTGCATATTTATAAATTTCAGACATCACTGTGCATGAAAGTAGACTGCTTTACACAAAGTAATTCCATCTATTTACAAAATATTTTAGAATACTAACACTTAACTCTAGCAGTGTTTTGGGAAACATAAATGCATCTTGTTCAAAATCTTTATCAAGTATCTGGTGAAGACACAGTTCACTTTTCATGAAGCTTTCTTTTGACAGTCAAGCAGAGGAACTATACAATATGAGGCTGGGGCCCCTGTCACCCACAGAAATTGTTACAGACAGTGGGAGTAGGCCAACAGGAACATCAGGAAATTCAATTGTGATACAGCAACCTGGGGAACAGCTTTGGGAAAAAGTCCCTGAGGAGACTGGCTGGAGTCAGCAATGTGTCCTGGCAGCAGAAATAGCAACAGCATACAGAACTGTGTTACCAGCAGCACAGACAGCCAGTCCAAGGAAGTGATTATCATCCCCTTTACCTGACACTTTTAGGTCATACCAATATTACTGCATCCAGTTTTGTGCTCCTCAGAATAGGATAGACATCAGTAAAGTGGAGTGAGTTCAGCAGAAGACCATCAGAACAGAATGAAGCACTTGATCTGTGAGGGACACCTGAGGGACCAGGACTTGCAGTCTTGAAGACCACTGTGCAGTGTAGAAGGTTTCCCGGGAAGATTGTGCCTTGGGAGTTTCAAAACCCAACTGGACAGGAACGTCTTTGGACTCAGAGATGCCCTGCATCAAGAAGGAAGACAGACTAGAGTCTTCCTATATTCTCTTTCCACTTGAGTTAGTCTGTGTAGTGACACACGGAGAAAAAGAAAATCAGATTCAATGGTAAAGACACTCTTCTGGGATGGGACAATATTTAAGATTAAACCAAAGAGGCATTAAAGATAGGTGACTTTCTGAGACATATTTAGCCTCTAATTTATTATAAAAATGACAGTGATATTACCTGGTTGGTTTTATGTCTCTGCTCTGAACAAGCAGTGGATTACAGGCAGGTTGGTTAATTAAATTTGCATTTTGATAGGCACTGCTAAACAATGTCTTTATGTAGGGTTCAAGGCTAATGGCACCTTTTTGACTCTGACAAAAATTATTTAGTTTCACAGAAAGTGATCACTGTTGAGACACATTTAGGGATCTATTAACGTCTGGATCCCTTGTCTGCAAAATTCTCATACAGATCAGACATGAATAAAGAGTCACATTTTTCTCAAGTTAGTAAAAGCATTTAACATGAATGTTAATACATGAGAAAAATGTTCTGGCACAGTAAGTTCTTGCTAGTTTAGTACTCAGGGCAGGTTTCAGCTCAAGACTGTAATTCCTACTTTTAAATGCCTAAATAAAGATGTCTATTTCTGACCTACAGGCTTGACAAATGGTACACTCAGATATATGTGAGACCATTTGTGATTGCTGGGGTCACCCAGTATGGCTTTTAGTTTTTCATTCAGAAATTTAGGTAGTTTAAGCTCTGGGTCTTTATATCCCAGCTACAGTCAATGAGTATCCAGGATGAAATTCAGTTACTGGAACTTCAGGTGCATTTTGATATTGCATCTAACCTCCAAATGTAGGTTGATAAGTGTTAAATTAACCATCCAAAAATGCTGGCAGGAAAAAATGCTCATATGAATATTGCAGATTTAAACATTAATAAAATTCCACAGGATTTCTGTGTAAAAGTTGTGCCATGAAGCTCTCTTTTTTCTTCTTTTTTCTTTGATGAAAATCAATATGGACTTGAAGCGTTGCTCAAGGATACCAGATGATTGCATACCTGCTTTCCAGCTGCTAATGGCTAAGACTTGAAGCAGGCTATTTATTTCACACAGACCAATCCTTGTCAGCAAAGCTAACCAGGAAGAAACACTCACATATTTATCTTCATGAAGAGGAGTGAACCACAGGGTAGGATGTCAGCTTTAGTTGAGTTTGAAGTTTAGCTGTGTGGAACAGTTTGCCTGTTATAGATGTAGATATAATCTGATAATTTCTGGAGCATTTTTCAGCTTTATGCTATTTGAGCCTTGAATATTACAGATGTTATTTCTGGTAAAATATTAGAAAATTAGGTGAATCCTAGAGACTCTTTCACCAATGTTTTAACATAGTAAGAATTTTACAGGGCTCACTACATAAAACAAGTACAAGTATTCTATGCTTGTTTTGTCTATGACATCCTTTGTTTATATAGATACACTTTGCTGAATACTCAGTTTTCCATTTAATTCTTTGGGAGGGTTACAAGAATTAGTATTCTAATTAAAGATTCTGTCTTTTCCTCTTTTCCCTTTTATACAGTGGTTTATTAATAAAGATGGAAACCTACAGGTATATCTCAAGCTGTAAGACAATAGAAAAAAAAAGGAAAAAAATATCAAGGCTCAGTGCAAATTTCAGCTGAATTAAAACATAAGTAAATAAATAAGTAAATCTTCATTTCCACAGGCTTAACTGTGTAACTACTCTTGTGGATCTCCGGAGAAGGCTGGAATATATTCTGCTGGACTTGAAATTGAGTACATTTGGAATACAAAAGAAATTTGAAAGAGAGATAAAAAATCAAGAGCAGTGAAACTCACTTTAATTTAAATAAATACTGTTCTGTGATATGACCAATAATTCTCTTTCAGATTTTTTGCTGTTTAGTTTTGCATTTCATGTTCCCTGTAATAATATTTAAACAAAAATGCTTTGTAATAAAAAAGGAAACAATTTCCAATTCTCATTTACTGTGCATTTACCTAAGACTTTTCATCATGTTACAGTGAAATGTATAAAAATTTTGGTCCCTCAAAGATGTTGGTTTCATCATACTAGTATTCATTAAAACTTCCTTCTGTTTTTTAGGTACTTAACTCTTTTATCTGTTAGGTACTACAAGAAAGAATAAGTAACTATTGAAGTGAATACATATACATCAGATATTTTCTAATGATAGGAAAATATTTCCTGCTTAATTTTTTATGAGATTAAACTTTCTATTTCTCAAAGCAAGGTAGTGGTTGCTTGCGTTGACCTAGAGTATCTCAAAAATTAAAGAGCTTGCTGAAGAATTACTAGGGAACTTCTTTAGTAACCCCAAACATATACAGCTCATATGAAATGTCTAGTCTGCATACTAAAAATTTTGCCCTTCATAGAAGGGACAGCTCTGAATATATAGAATTAGAAACTGCAGGTTGTGAATACTGCTCCACTTAGAAAGTATAATGAATTATCAGTCCCAATTACAAACACAAACTGTAATCAGATTCCAGGGAGATGATAAAAAAGACAAACAAAAACAACTCATAAATGAAGGAGCTTAATGAGCAACACAGCAAGATGTAAAGAAAACAGTCTAAAGCATTCTAAATAAGAATGATGTTTTTACAGGTGATTCTTTATTATCTTCACTGTTATATCAGGCTTCAAGTGCACCCAATGCTTTGCAGTCTTGAAGACCATATGACTAAATGACTGATGACTAAAGGGAGAGGCAACTTAATGTCTCATTTGTAGGCACAAAGCTGAGTGTAACAGCAGAACTAAGAATGAAATCTGTCCCTTTCTAATATTGGAAAATGAAACAATTGTCCTAGAAATAATGACAACCATTGAAATTATGCAAGTATGTTTCAAAATAAAACACCTTAGGATGAAAACACAAGGAAAAGATAAAAGTAAAAAAAAAAAAAAAAGCCAAACAGACAAACACAAACAGTGAAGAGCTTAATAAATCTCTTCAAATCAAAGTTCAATTAACTAATATAATCAGCATCTAACTCTCTCCCCTTTTACAGTATTCTACTGCAGGAGTTACTTTAAAAAGTTTAGTAATAGGAATTGAACAGAAGGTCTGGAGAGAACCAGGAAGTATCAGGATTGAAGAGAACTCAAGGATGCTTTGGACCATCAGCAGATGGTGACAGCAAGCCATTCAAGAAGAACACAAAATGAATGAATTAGAATATTTTGGGGGAAAAATTCCCTAAACAATGGTTACCTAAAGTTTTTTGTCAAAATGTGGTGATGAAGAAAAGTTATTTATGTGTTTTTTTATGTTATTTACGAAATTGGGATTCCATCCTTTATGTGAAATACATTGAAAAGTAGATAATAATACTGATATAAGGACTAAATATAGAAGATGGGACTCTGTCCAGATGCTAGGAGTTGAACTATAAATTATTGTAGCAGGTTGGGTAGAGATTAATATAAAATATTACACAGTTGGCAGTATTGTGCACTGACTAATCTTTTAGAATTATGGACTATGTGAAAGAGACAAATAGGACTGGTTTGCACCAGATAAAATAATAAAAAGAAAGACTATAAAATATTACTGGATTTTACTGTCTTTGCTTCCATTAATTATATGCGGGGTGAGCAGGAGTAGTAGCTATAAAATAAAGAACTAATTGAGGGAGAGTGTTTCACCATGGACTTTCTTCTGTTTTCCAGAATTGGCAATGAAAATGACATAAAAATTGAAAAAGTATTATAATCAGGCCTTAAATTGAATTGCAGGAATGGAATAATAACATTAAAAATTTGTGTGTGGAGACTCAAAAGGAACATCATGTAACCTGGAAATTTCATCCATCCTAATAAAATAGGTCCTTTGAAAGTAACTTTAAAGAGCATTGAATTTATTTTTTGATATGAATGGTGCTTTGGTATAAGACAGTAAGAAATAAATCCATTTATTCTTAGAAACTCAAGTGAATTGCAGCTGAACCAACCAACCCAAAGAAAGTATATTTTAGCAAGAAGTAAATCCATAGCTTTTCTCCTGGTTTGTTTAGGCTTTTTTTGGCTTGAGTGTTTTTTAACTCATTCTTCTTTCTTTTTAGTAGACATGCATTTTCTTATGCTAGTTTTTGCAAACATGGAAAAGTTGTATGTTTTATTATTATTATATATCTAAACCATGCTTTTGGATTTCGTGTGGATCATGACACCTTCATAATCACTGGCTTGTGACCATGTGAATCTGTTGACACAGATTTCATGTCCGTGCTAATCTTGATCATAAAATCATCCACAAGTTTTTTCTGAAACCAATGTCCCACTGTTTTCCCCAAGACTTATAGCATTCTTCACAAACTTTTTATGCTCTATTCAAATGGGTTAATTTCACTTAGCAAAAGAAGCCAAAACACATAAAAAAAACCCCAACAACCAAAAAAATCCCCCAAAAACAAAAACAAAATTAAAAAAAACCCACAAAAATAAACCAAAAAAATTGAGATGGCTTTGTTTCTGTTGAAATGGAAGTAAATGCAAGGAAGACATCACATCCCACCTCAAATCCACATCAAAAATTAATTTAAATTTATCTTTATTATTATCATTAAGCAGATATTGGATTTGTTTATAGGACAGTCTTCTTTTTTTTAAAAAAAGTCATGCTCTGTTTTCCAGCTATTGCCCTGCTGTAACACAAAAATTCATACTAACAGGTAAGATTCAGTGACTTATAGCCAGAATAAATTATTTTTTAGCAAAAAACTGAAAAAAAAAGAAGAAAGAAAGTCACTTTTGCTCCAAAACTTTATGCATATGCTCTCAAACAATTATGTACAAATACTGTACAAATGTCAGCGAGATAAACTAGCTAAGCAGATGCACTACACACCTGTGTAAAGAGCTAGTACTAGACAGCACCATGAAACAGATATTAATTTACTGAAAAGTCCCATTGTGCTAGGATGAATAATAATTTTAACCAAGCATTCTGTGTTTTGCCTTGTAAGAATAACTTACAGCTCAATAAAAATATTTTACATCCTGCTAATATTCTTCATTCATGCTCATATGAAAATCTGTGATCTTTTAATTTAGTATCTTAAGGATGGAGAAGACTATCAAATCCATAAGCAAGAAGGAAATTTAAGAATAAAAAGCTAATTAAAAGGAAGAGAAACAGGGTCTTTTAAAGATAAAAGAGAATTTTATAATGAAAACAGTAAATCAGTAATCACTTGCCCTGATTTCATACAAGAGCATGAATAAGGTTTTAACAGTTATAACACCAGCAAAGTTGTAGATATATCCCTGTCCCTATCTCACCTGCATACCAACCTTTCTTCCTACCTTCATACCTGCACTGATCCATGCAGCTTTAAGACTGTCAGTTCCTAAATACTTCTTTTATTCGTATGAATAATGGTGTTCAAGCAAGCAACCCTAGCAAAAAAAAAAAAGAAACCCTAACTTCTGTCACATAACTGTGAGCTCATCTAAATAGTCTATAAATGAGGGGAAAAAAAAAAAAACAACTTGTGAAAGCTTATGGTTTTGAGCTTTGGAAACTAGAACTAGTTACATAGTCAGAAACAGCTGAAAGCTATTTTCAGAATTTGCTCATCACCACCTGTTAGTCATCAACTTTGTGGCATGTCAGCTAGAACTGACATGCTTTTGACAAGCTTACTGCGCTTGAATTCTCTAAATTTTAAGAAAATTTAGCTGATTAATCAACATGTTGAAATTAATTTAGGTTCAAAACTCATCTGTTTTACCTTAGCATATTTATTCTGGTTAGATTCATTTCATTCTGTCTTAGGAGCATGGTCTTCTGATAATCAGTGATTTTTAATATGTACAGCTTTTGCCTTTTTTTGTGTGTCGGTCTCAGGACATTATCTGCCTTATGTTGACTTTCATTTCAATTTTTTATTTAGTGATCTTGGCAGTGCTAGGTTTATGGTTGAACTCAAGTGATTGTAAGGGTCTTTTCCAATCCAAATTATTCTACAATTTGAAATTGTTCATATCAATGATAGGCATGGCATTTGCATAACTATGGAAGGCTGGATTGCACAAGCAAAACCCTCTATTTTGACATCAGGGGACAGTAGGCATTTGTTTCATCAGGATGAGATACTTCTAAATTTGTAAAGAGTACCTTTGTTTAATCATTCAAGAAACTACTAACTCCATACATACACAGTAACTAAATACCAGCATTCCACAGAATAACATCCCTGACTTAATATAGACCAATGCTTCTAGTAATCACCCTAGCAATATGCATCTCAGTTTAACTTGACCAATGATACTTAAAGCTGATGCTGCATCATCTCTAGAAAAAACCCCTTTGCAGATAGAATGAGGAAATGCATGTTGATTGTTCAGATACTCTGTAATTTCTCTGGCAGCCATGAAACAGCATCACTAGTGCTCCCTGCATATCTGAGTTTGGTATTCAGTCATTTGTACTTTGCTCTGAATTTCATGTGTTCCTTTCAGTTACTACTCCTGTTTCTGTAATTTAATTTCTCCACCTTATGATCAAATTTATAAGCAACAGGGATCCATTCTCACTTGGAATAATTATCACAAAACTGCGTTTTGAAGGATGCGCCTGCCTGCAGCTAATTGTGCTCACACACTATCAGTCTGGTTCATATCACTAGGTGCTAAGGAGGTAAAGATAACAATAATAAATCTGTTAATTTAGGAGTAATTTCAGGAGATTTATATTCTTGTTATTACTGTTTTCTTTTGGCTTCCTTCTTGAGTTTTTTGTGTTTCTTTTCCCCAGCACTCCACACATTTCAGCATTACTGCATGTGTTTGGACTTGAAGAGAATCTCAGCAGTAAGGTTTCCTGTAGATGAAGAAAACAAGCAACTCTGTTGGGAAAAAGAGTATATATTTCCAATAAAAACAAAAAAACAACAACAAAAAAAAAATCAGCAGTGGGGGGAAGTAATTAGTAAAAGCTTTCTTTCTGTCACTGTTATGGGAAATGTGCATTAACAAATATGCATATTTGAATCTATTCTAATTGCTTGGTGATAAATGCTATGATATTAATTTTTGTTGTTCTGAACTTACATTTGCAAACCTATTTTCCTTAGAAAATAAAATGGAGAATATTGCCCTCAGAAGTGTATTTGAAAAATGCTCTTGTCAGTTATCAAAATTAGCACAAACCTTCCAAAAGCACAACATATGCTCAACGTGCAGAAAATGCTAAAACAACTTTTGTCTGCTCAACAAAGAAGCATGAGAGTTTTATTGACTTGCAAGCTTAATCATTACTGATAGACCATTGTTATCTTCTTTTTTTTTTAGCATCTTTTTTTTTACTGTTCTTCTTGGGATTTGGCCCCCACTGGAGCAACATGTTTCATTGTATACTGCGTGTAAACCATTTGAATAATTGAAGCCTAGATAAAATTTCTAGAAAAATACATTAGTCAATATTTTGCTGAAGTAATCCAGATCACAGCCATTATTTCAAAACTTGTTTTAGTGTATGGTTCAGTTACCACAGAATCATAGAATATCTTGGATTGGAAGTAAGCACACAAACTCATAAGAACCCTCAGAAGGTTCGTTCTTATGAATGATTGTAATTAATTTCCCATAATAAAAAATTCAAACATTAAAATATAGCAGTGTAAGAATATGGAAATAATAGAAAAATACTTTTGAAGCATGGTGAAACTGATCTAAAACCAAGTCCTAGATTGTTGAGGTGGGTCAATATTGGTATCTTGTGGTCATCTGGATTGGGTTATCATAATACTTTGCAGTCCCTTCTAGACCATATATAGAATTTTTCTTCTGAGAGGAACCCATTGCACTAGGATAAAAATGCCATTTAGATATCCCCTTCACAGCTGCTGTGACATGGTTAATAATTTCACCCAGATATGGGAGCTAGATAGCATTTCTCTGTCTCACACTTGATGGAGTTATACCACACTTTGTACTTAGTATCTCAACAGATCAGAGGAAGGTTTTGTGTTGTGGTGGTTTTGGTACTGTTATTTTCCAAAACCTGTTCCTCCACAGGTTCATTCACCAATTTTCTGATTAGAAGAGGGAACCATTACTAGCCTGACACAGATTCAGTCTATCCATGTACATTCAAGGCACAACTATTTTTGCACAAAGTCATAGATTCTATGTGCACAAATGCACAGTTTTACAATAGTGCTTGGCACTGTTCCTTTTCCACTCTTGTGGATGGTCTGTCTTTGCTTTGAAAAGGTTATACTACATTAACATAATGGACTCTTCCAGGCAGAAAACATGGAATTTGCTATCTCAAATATCTAGAGGAAGTAAGTCAAGGCTTTGGTGTGCCACATAAGAATGAAACAGGACTGTGGATAAAATTGGCCCTTAAATAATTATTTTTAAACTACCATTTCCTATTGTTATGTTTTATCCATATCTTTTTTTGACTCTGTGTCCTAGGAATTGGTGGGTGAGAGGAGAAAAAAAATTCAACTTTTTTTCATAGAGGAGAATCTGATTAGGAGATGCACATTTCTTTCTGTGTTGCTCCTGTACAGCATCATAGCCGTAAAGAATTTAAAGTATTGAACTTTTTGTTGGCTAATGTACATGTATACAATGGAGATGAAATTTCATTCAGACACAAACTAAATTTCTGCCTTCTTTCTTTAAACTCTAATGCTTATCTAGCCCACAGGTAGAAGATGAAACAAAATTATTAGCCGATATGAAATTAGAACGAAAAAAAAAATGAAGAAGCCACATCATTTCAATGAATTTTTGTACTTAATATTTACATGGAACATCTTTTGTATTTGCTGGAAAATTAGCTTTGTTATTATGAAATGTTGCTTGAAGTCCATAGTCAGCTGGCACCTGAGGTTATTTTAGCACAGACTAAGGTTTCACCATCTGTCCTGCACTCTAATTAAGATGCAATACCTCCATAATTCACAAATGCATAGTGAAAATTTAATAATAAGTAATTAAAATACATGTGAATGTTTGTCATTTATTGCTGCATTCACCTGTTATGTTTTGGACAAATAAAGACCAGGAAGAGTTTTATTGATTTTTCTTCTCTCAGATCAGCTTTTCTGCTGGTTCAATACAAAATTTTTCTTGGAGAAGTCAATGGACTTACAAAACCTTTTATCAGCTGTCCACCTGTCTACAGCATAGATTCTGGTCTAGTTCTTTTTTAATTATAACAATATATATATTTTTAAAAAAGTTAAGTCTTCCATTTTAAAAATAAAGCATCAAGGAATGTTTCATTTTACTTTGAATAGAATTATTAC
Organism: Urocynchramus pylzowi; assembly: GCA_013397555.1. NCBI lineage: Eukaryota > Metazoa > Chordata > Aves > Passeriformes > Fringillidae > Urocynchramus > Urocynchramus pylzowi. The sequence continues at coordinate 287,162 of VZRH01003846.1, read as the reverse complement.
TAATTTTACCCAGTCCTGTTGTTATGAAGGCAGTCTGACAATATTTTGAAGAACAGTCCCCTCTGAACATAATGTGTACACTGCACTGTAGAAATCTCTTCAGTTATCTTTCAGTTTAAATAACCAGCTGTTTGATATAACAAGAGTTGTGCATTGCATTCTACTATTATTTACTCAGCACTACAAACTAAAATAATTGCCTGCTTTTCTGTCATATTTGTCTTTTTGTCAGGTGCATAATGAATAACTTGAGTTTCAAGGCTAAGAGAATAGATAATTAAATTAAATTATTTCCCCAGAAGACATGAAAATGAATCCTACATCTTGGTTTTCAAAGTATAAGTATTTGGTTAGAGAAACATTTATTCTTCCCTTTTATGGCCTTTTCTCTGTCTGCCTTATTGTGTAATTGCTTGTTTCCTAATAATTCACTATAGTAATTCCTTGCAAGAGACAGGTCAATGTATTATAATACTGTATATGTGTAGACAGTGAAAATTATGGAAATAATGTACACCTTCAGTATGTCAAAGATATCAAGACTGATATTTTTATATCACATTAGCTCAGTTCATTTAACTTTGAGAAAAAAATTACAGTCTGGTGCCTTATATTCTACTCTCGGAAAGCAGAAGATGGAGAATTTTTGTACTAATCTCCCAAGTCTAAATAAAATGTAATATAAAATCTATTTTACTATTTTAAATAATGCTTAATTAATTTTAATAATAAAAGTATATAAAATATAAAATTTACTTTATTATTTTTGCTATTAGTTATTAATAATCTTCAAAATTAATTTTCTAATATCATCAGCAGAAAATTCCACCACAAGCTATGTCTAAGGACTAGACATGAAAATAAAAATTTGCTGTTATTTTAACTGAACTGATAATTTCAAGAGACATGACTTATATTTATACTGTGGTTTTAATATGCCCTGGATGTTCATGGAAACTTCTCTACTGAAAGGCTGCACATCTATTTCAGGACAGAGAACTGGGCAGTAGATAAAGATAGAAAAAGGAGTAGTTCCTCCTTTATCCTAAGATGTGGAGATCCATCCATCCAGATTTATCTGAAAACAATAATTTAAAAAAAAATGAAATTAATGTGTATGTTCCTAAAGACTAAGAAGAAAGTAAATCTGCCTTTATGAACAGAACAAAAGCCCATTGTCTGCCCTAACAGACCTGTAATTGTCCCAGCACCTAACTACAGAATCCAGTGTCAGTGGAGCAAATAAAAAGTAACATATGGAATAAGTCTGCCAGTCTACAGAGATATCTACAGACAGGATCTCAGTAGTCAAGCTATCATCTCTGAACATACCTTCAGACAGATGACATCCTTAACTTTTTCTTCATTCCTTAAGAGTGGTAAAGCTGTTCTGCCTGCAGATACTTTTAAATTCTTCACTTTCATTTCTCCTGTAATGAGTAAATTAGAAGTTGTTAATATTTCTAACAATTTCTGCAGTAGGCCTTACAGAAATCCTCATTCTGCCAGTTCAAATAGCTGCAATTGTCCAATTTCTAACTAGAAATAATAATAAAAACAGCTATTTCATTTTTTCACAACATGAATTCCCAAACTGTAGTTCAATTATCATGCTTGTAATAGCATTGATCCAAAACTTTAAAGAATAGAAGACCCTATGGTATGATTTATTTCTGAGCTACAGTTTATCCCTTTTTAAGTACTTCTGAAACAATATGTGAGGCCTTTCATTAGTCTTAACTACTAGTTGTTTTTTCTTGTCTTCCATAAAGGTCTGCAAATCGAAATATGGAAATCTCTGTCTTAAAATGTTAGCATACCTCTTATTCTCAACATATAGAGTTTTTTCCAGGACTTTCCAGTACTGAAAAACTTTGACACTAAATTAGAACACACATCAGAAAAGCTTCTTAATATGGTAAGCATGCCATAAACCCTAAAAAATGGATTCAGGAGCAGACCCTAAGAAAATAATGCGCTACTCAAGCAGACATAAAAGATAAGCAAATGTTAGTGTAAAGAATGGCTGAGATTTAGAATGACTCAATAATAGAATTGATTAAAAATGTCAAATATATTTGTTGGCTTCCAAACGGAACTCCTAGAATACCAAAAGCAATGAAGAATTTAACTGGTAGCATGACCTTATGGAACTAGAACTACAACATGGATACAACAAGTTTAATATTTTTGTGGTAAACTGTTATCTAAAGAGAATTTTAGAGAGTTGTCTTGAGGTGAGGAGCTTTCAGAGCACGCTGAATAATTGTGAAGGACAGAGGAAGTTGGTACAGTCATGTTCAGATTGCATTTTGAGAGTAATTCTTGGAGAGTTTTAACCCAAACCTTCATCCAGGCATTACTTTTAAGAACAATAAGTGTAAGTAGATGAATACACAGAATATTTTAAAGGTAATAAATAACAATGTATTGAAAGATGATCTTCATTTTAATATTAGCCATTGACAATAAATTAGAAATCAGATGGGCTCATTTAGTTTCAGTGTAATGAGAAACACATTTTGGTGGTATCTTTAGAGTAAAATATCTGAGCAACAGAACAAATGAACAATACATATTTTATACATACCTAACTATATCTTTGTCAAAGCTAAGTCAGAAATGTGATCTTCATTTTTGTGTTATCATAAAAAATGAACAAGTTATATAAAATTGCTGATACATCATCTCCACAACAAATTACACTTATTCCTAGTGGCATATTTGTCTAGTGGTTATGCTGAGAAAAATCAAACTGTTGATGAGAAATTAATATTACAATTTCATGAATTTTGTAAAAGATATATGGAATTCATGAAATTTGTCATCTACCAATATTAAAAATTAAAATATTGAATTTTTTTGTTTTTCAGTGGGGTGGCAGAATGTTAAACTACTTCAGTGATAAAGACTTTTTAACAAGTCTAAGATTTATTTATGTCTCTCTAAGGAACTGCTTGCATCAGCAGACATTTGGCCACATGTGTATTGGCCACATTTTTGAAAGTGTTTGGTATCTGAATTTAGTGCACTATCTTTGCATCATAGTGCTACATCACCATATCTATACACTTCTTCTAGATCATTTTAGTCAAACAGGAATGAAAAAGCTTGGACTTTTGAAGATGTGAACCAGTACAAAAAGTACAATTTTGGATTCTTCTGGTCAAGTAGGTTTTTTGTGCATATAGTTTTTTTCTGTATGTTTCTGTTGTATTTTATGCCTTTCTGAGGTCCAATCATGCTGATCAGTAAAAAACCTTTCATTAAGAGAATTGCCAATAAACTGTAAATGAACCACTAAATGAATTTTGAATTTCAGCTTTGCCAACTGTAATTCTTCCCTGGCCTTCCATGAAGACATTTAACAGATACACTGGACTCTGTTCAAATGCCTCAACAGAGTTGTCCAGGAAGATGAGTGATACCATAGCAAATACTGGCTGTCCTCCAGCTGCCATTCCAAAGTAATGTTGGTCTCCTGAGTGTCATATCTGCCATCTCTGTGTGGATCTCTAATAAATCCTGGTGCCTCTCAAAAGGTATTATGAATTATGTCTGGACAGCTGACTGACTTGGCCCTCACATGGCGTTTGCTCTGTGGGCTCCATTGATCTCCGCTGATGATAATGGAAGCAGACACCTAAATTTAAATGTCACCATCTTGAGATTAATTTCAGTCCTGTCATCCAGAAAACTCCTGAATATACTCCTGAGTCTGTGTTTAAATGAATGAGATTTAGATCTTTCAAAGACATTTTATGTTGTCATTGTAATGTAGGAAGTACTATTTCATCCATGGGCTTCATAATATTGAAGAGATATGCCAGCGAAAAAGACGAAAAATCAGGAATGTCGTTCTATAATTCCATTATTGGTAAAAAAAATCTCTCTCCATCTTTCTCACAAGACCTGTAAGTTTGTGAGTTTTCTCACAAAAGCTGTAAATGTTGAAAGATCACAATAAAGTCTTTCCTGAGAGTTTTGTCTTGCGAACAGGCCCTGCTCTTGAAGCCTTTCTTCATAGGAGAGGTGTTCCAGACCTTTGAACTTCTTCATAACCCACCTCTGGACCCACTCTAACATTTCAATTATTTGCTGTATTGGAGGCCCCAGAACTGGATGCAGTACTGAAAGTGAAGTCTAACAAGAGTGGAGTAGAGGGCAAGAATCCCATCCTTTGATCTAATGGCCACACTTCTTTTGAAGTCCAGGATACAGCTGGGTTTGTGGGAAGTGAGTGTGTACTCATGGATCATATCCAGCTTTTCATCCACCATCTTCCTCAAGTCCTTCTTGGCAGGGCTACTCTCAATCCATTCATCCCCCAGTCTTTATTGATTGAATGTTGCTTTGGCTCAGGCAAAGGACCTTGTACTTGGCCTTGCTGAGCTTCAGGAAGTGTACATGGTCCCACTCCTCAAGTCTGTCAAGGTCCTACTGGATGACATCCTGTTCCCCTAGAGGATCAACCATACCACTCAGTTTAGGGTTATCTGCAAAATTTTGAGGGTGTTCTCAATCCCACTGTCCATGTCATTGATGGAGATCTTAAATAGTGTTGGTCCTATTATAGAGTATTGAGGTATACCATTTATTACTGTTTGCTGTCTAGTTTTCATTAAAAAAAAAAAAATTAAAAAAAAGGGAACTGTTTACTTTCTAGTATGTTAAAATAGCATATTAAAATCATAGAATCACAGGATGGTTTGTGTTGGAAGGACTATTAGAGATTTAGTTCCAGCTGCCCTGTCACGGGCACCTTCCACTAGACCAGGTTGCTCAAAACCTCATCCAGCCTGGCCTTCATATTAGGGTATTACTCTGTGTCCTTTGGTAGTATAACACTAATCTGCTTTTGTCTTAATTGTACATTAAGAGCCAGCTAAAGCTAGCAAAAGCTGTCATTACATTCATTAACATTGAAATTCAAATTGAAATCTAGTACAGAAAAGTATGGTAGTTTTGACAAAGCCTTTGTCAGAAAACAGATCAAAATACAACTTTGGTTGTAAATATCAGGTTTATATCATTAAATTATTGCAATTATGGCAATTAATTTAGTAGGTGCTTTAAGTGTTGTTTTTCTTGATTGGGAAGTTGAACTTGAGCACAGTTGTCTTTGTCCCAGCTCCATAGTGCTAACAGATCTGTGATGGTCTATGCTTTGCTAAACTAACAAGTGGACAATAAGCCAAAATAAAATCCTGTAAAGTAAATATTATGGATTTATGGGTGTTATTTATTATCAACTTAATAATTTTACCTAATAATTAATTTATAAATGTATGTATTTTACTTCTGAAAACTACAATGGGTTTAGAGAATTTTCACAGAAAAAGGAAAGATTATTTTCCACATCTCCTTATCAATGCTTCTGATGAAAATCAATAAAGCCACAAAGAAAGTTGCCATGAATTTGGAGCCAGAGGCAGAAGCAGCAGTGCTTGAAAGAAAAGAAAAAGAGAAAAAGAAATTGCTATTAATCTTTGTTGCCATCAAAAAAATAACTCTTCCAATAACATAGGTAGAGTTGTAGAACAGTGATCCAGATCCAGTCCCTGAGTTCTTAAAAAAGGTATTCTATTTCTCACACCTTAGTGCTTAAGATGTATTTTTATCTTTACTGCACATGAAACAGATTTACAGGCTACAGTAACTTAAGAGAGTTTGGATGATACTCTGGTACTTTCCCTTAAAAACATTACTCCTGTAAATGGAATAGGATATTTTAAAACAAAAACGTATTTTGAAGGCGGAAATAAAAACTTATCCTGATTGTTGTAAGATTTTGAATTTCTATGTTTTACTGACATTACTTTAAGATCTTGAATAACCGTTGTCTATAATTTCATTGTTTACAAGCTTGAAATATGGACATTCACTTTATTTTAAAAACCAATGTAACCATAACATGTCTAGATTTATCCAGTTAAAAATTATTGAGTCTTGAATGCTCAGCAAGTGCAACATGATTGCTTTTTTAAATTCCTGGGAAGATTACTTTAGATTCTAATATATAATATTATAAATGAGATGGTAATAATAATTTTAAAAAATATTGCCGACTGTCTCTAAACTTACTCTTTCTAAAAGCAGCTTTGCAGCCTTCAACGACTCAAATATCAAATCCTTAATAAAAACTGTGTTTATCAGCTAATGATGAAGCTAACTCTTAACTCATCATTAGGAGAGGACAAGCTTCTGTGCAGTTTTGAAAATTAGATATACTTCCTATTGGCATATTCATACTGACAATGTGGCTTTGCCTCCTGTTTCATTCCAGCTCATGATTCTTGGAGTTGGCAGTATGTGCATTAATTTACACTCAGAGTACAATGGGTTGGGTTGTTTAGTGGTAAAACTTGATTTTATGACAGAGGATAATCTGCAGCAAAGCTGTGGCTTGAAAGAAAAGCCTATCCATACCACCTGGCTCTGGGAGTACTGTGAGGCACTCCCAGTTGTTGATAGTGAAGATAGAATAGATTTATCTATGACTCTGTGAGGGCAACTGGGGGAAGAATCTGTGAGGGCAACTGGGGGAAGAATCTTGACCTCTAGTGTGCCAGTGGGGCCTGCAAGTCACTGTGCAGTCACTGTTCATCTCTGGGAGCAAGAGGTACCCAGGGTTTTCCTGAGTTCTTCTTCAGTAAGTCCAGCAACCGTGATTTGAAAAGAGATCACATCCAACATTTTATTCACACTTTTCCATGGAGGTGTTCCCAGACCATCAGTCTATCACAACTGGTATGAAGACACTTCTCCCCACCAGAAAAGATCTCTTTACTTTGCATCTATTTATCATTAATAAAATGTAATAGTATTTCATTAATATAAACAAGAATTTTAATGAAAAATGTTCTGATAGCTGGGGTTTTCTTTTTAAGAGACACATGTCAAACTGATGGAAAATTTTATATATCTTCTCAGATCATGACTGATTTCAAACTTTATGTTTAGAAAGGAGATGAAAAATTTTAACCAAATTAGTATATGTAAATGTCATGGGTTGACCCTGGCCCAATGCCAGTGCCCCCATGAAAGCACATTTTCCCAAATGGTTACTGTGAGATGTGACCCAAAATACAGCAAAGCAGGCTCCATCATCTCAGGGGTAAAGGAATAAAGCTTTATTACATCTACTATAAACACAAAAGGAAAAGGAAAAAAAAATACACACACACAATGTCTACAATGGAAGTTTTCAAAACCACTTCTCCTCCCCCCACCTTCTCCCATCATGAGTCATGGCTTTACCTTCCCAATCCAGCAACCACCCCTCGAACACTCAATTCTCTGCCCAGTACCATCTCTCACTTTACACCTCCCAGTTCATCAGGAGAGAGGAGTCTCCCTCTCGCACCACAGGCCTCCCCCCGGAAGCACGGTCGAACCCTCCTG
>VZRH01003846.1:253602-278889 GCA_013397555.1 Urocynchramus pylzowi | reverse complement strand
CCAGGTGCCAATATTCACCTCTGGCCACTGATTGGTTTGACCACCACCTTCCCAAGAAACTTCCTTCCTCGTCAAACCACCACAGTAAACAGTATATTATCATTATTATTATTATTTTATAATTTTATTATTATTTAATTGATTTTACTGTATTTTCTTTCAAGGTAATATTTATTTCAAGGATTCTTATGCTTACCTTTACAAGGATTCTTATGCTTCACCTTTTCCCCTTGTATTTTCCTTGACTTAACACATTTTTTACAATTTACAAAGCTTCAAATTAACTTGTGTTCTGATTCCAGTCCCATAAAGCAAAGTTGGTGCAGATGCTGCATTTCTGAAGAACTGGGAACAGTGCCCCCACTCATTCCTGGCTAGATACTTGTAAGAAGCACCAGAAAAGGGGCTAACCTAGCAGTTTCACAACTGGAATTAGAAATATCTGAAAAGTTACTACATTTTCTCATACAGAAATATTTATTATTTTCTCTTTCAGTCAATGTCCATCTGTTTCAGTCAATGTCCTCAGTTTGTGACAGTGACCAGTAAAAGATAGGACAGCTTCTTTTTTTAGAGGAATCAGGAAAAGAATAAGAGGTTTCAAAGTTTAAATGATAAATAATTATATGTAGTTAAGCAGAAAAATATAGGAACCATTTTCTTTCTATGTTTAAATATCTTCAGAAATACTTGAATGAACTGCTTGATATCAGCTTCTCTTTTCCTACATATTTGTTTATGACTTGATATGTTTTGAAAGTTCTCTATGTATAGAACACATATATTTATTAAACTATTATAAGGATAATTTTATTTTTAAGCATAAATTTTAATTCATAATGTGTTTTTCTCATTTCAGTTTTAAAGAAATTATCTTAGTTTTTTTAATGATGATGTTTCCTATACTTTTATTCTAAGGGAACTCTAAGTATATTAATAGTAAAAAAAGGATGGCTAATGACCTTGAATGTTCAACATATGTTTTGTTTACCAGATAATTAATTTTTATTTCTTTTTATCTTATTTAGGTGCCTGTATGACATATGGATATATTACACTGGGTAGACTCAACTGGCCATACCACAACACACTAGAAGTGGAATAATGAGTAATCTTTCCTTATATTTTTCTTCCTAGATAAAAATATCTCATTAAGGAAAAAATAATTATTGATAAAATACAGGAAATTTTACAATTAATAGTGAAAATATATCTATTATAATAGAAAAATAAAAGGTTTTCATACTTGAATGGAAGAAATTTCATATTTTATGTAACTATAAAATGAACAACAGTATATTAAGAGTAAAATTATTGCTTACTGAAGAGGTTTGTTTGCTTGTTTTTTATTGTAATATTTTAAAAATTTGCACATAAGAAATATAAGGCAAATACCAATGCCAAAATTGTTTTATCTTTATTTCTAGAATTGCCATATTTTATGCCTTTGAAAAACAGGACATAGTGAAGATGGCTGAAGCAGTCAGTTTGACACAGGACAGTATCATGTGATGTGTACCGTGTACATGAAGGTCTGCATTTCCATAGAAGGACTGATGCCATCTGGGTTTTGCCTTTTTCCTTCATATGTTCTCTGTATTCTTCACACATACATTGTAACTCTGTCACTTATTGTATTAGTAGCTAGTTTTCCCAGTACTTTTCCATGGCATTTCCCTGGGCAGAAAGACAAAACAAATTCCAGAGCTCCAAGCCCCAGTGGGTACAAGGTCCCAGTGATATCTTGGTTCTTCCTGGGAGCCAAGGCTGAGAACAACTCTTGGAGATACATTCTCATGGACAAAGTACAGCTACTGTTGTTCAGGGGGCCTCCAGAGAAGGGGCTTGACCTGGGTGGGGGGGGAATTGCATCACCACTTGTCCTCCTAATTGGTGCTTTTTATCAATTGTGCTAATTTCCTAAAACTTATAATTGTGTACTCATCCCTGTGGGGGTGGGCTTTTGTGGGCATCTTTCCATAACTGCCCCTGAAGGTCTTCAAATAAAGATCCCCATTTATATTACCTTCTTACTAAAATTATCTCAAGTTTCCTTTCCAGGTTGGGAAATGGTGACAGTTATTCTGGAACCCCAGATGGGAAGGGAGAACCTGGTACCCCTCCTCCAGACTGGCAACATCCTGCGAGGATTGCTTTCCTGTCAGGAATCTTGAGAATTCTGTGCAGTGGCCTGAGGTTAAGACACCATAGTTCCAAGCAGTTTTCCTGCCTTCTTCTTTTGCCTTACTGCATTTTTTTCATCTTTATAGCTATGTATTTTTTACTCATTATGGAAATTCTGGAACTTTATCTCCATTCTTCTAATATTCAGAATAAATCCTTCAAATGAATGAGATTAATGGGATGTGTGGGGAAGGAGGGGGAATGTTCCAATGATATCATGAGACCCTTCTGTCTGAATTTGCATATTTACAAGGACTAAAACAACAACAACAACAAAATAAGGTGGAAAAAATGTTTATAAAATATTAAGAGCTACCTCTATGATCCTAAATAACATTCCTAAGGACAGTTTCCTGCTTCAGTTTTCTTGCTTCCATTTTGTTTATTCATTCCCTCAATGCTGCCACTTCTCATTGTGTTTCCTATCTTATTTAGACTTTAAGCTTCTCTGAGTAGGGCCATTACTTCCAGTTTTATTCTTAAAGCTCCACATGTTCCTATTGAGTTATACAAAGAAAAGACATTTTTAGTGAAAATGATATGATGTAATTGATAACAGATATAATGTAAACTCAACAATTAGTTAAAGTTGATTGAAAGAAGGAATTTTCTAATTTAAACAGCATTTGTGAAAAGGAATTATCTATGAAATAAATAGGGGAGATTTTAAATAAAATATATAGGTTATAATAATGTAAATATTAATTTAAGTAAAGAAGGATTTTTCAAAACCCTTCTTCTTTACTGTATGAATATAAATCAAATTGAGGTCGCCATTGATTAAATTATATTGTCAACCCACAATCCAGCTACGAACAAGAAGTTCCATATAATTGGGTAATCTTATTCTCCTTCATTTCTAATGTCTTCCAAATCTGGGATAATTAGATTACTAAATCTTACCTGCCTCTAGTCTTTTGATTGCTCCACATTTCTGGTTATACAAAAGAACACCTCTTGCTTACACTACTGCCTCATCAATCTGGTTATTAAGCATGACCTTGGCTATGTTCTACCATATTAGTGAACATAATAGTCCAGAGCATCAGACCATTAATGACTGTTCATTTTGTGGGCAAGATAATTTCCTAGTTTACACTGAGGAGACAAATCTATCTACATTTTTGTAGTGGCAGTGGCCACAAAACTACACCTTTCAACTCATCATTATATGTTTTAAGGTCTGATAACATACCTCATTTTAGAATGTGAAGCAATACTTCGAGAATGTAATCTAGCATTTTCCATATGTCCAGGTTTTGCAGTTGTTGATTTATTCTTGTTACAGGAGTATTATCTCTGTGTAGTAGAATAATAGAGCTTTCCTCTTTATGTTGATGGAAAAGGAAGTGGAGACAAAAGCGATAAAGTTCACAGTCATATGTTTCTGTAGAGACATAATGAAAAACATAAATAAACAGATGCATAAATAGATGTAAAGCAAACACCTACAAAAATAAATCTCAATCATATAAATATTTGGCTCTGAGCATGGTGGAAGTAAGCTTATTGTAGGGCTGGGACAGAATTTTTTGAATTACTGACCCAATTCAAAAAAGAAATAACAAAAATATATGATTATTAATAAAAGAACAGAAAGTAAACCATTGTGTACCTCTGTGATGGCCCATGAGTATTTCTCAAGATAAGGTAGAGATGGAAGAGGTATAAAGAAGTTATAAAGAATGATCTGTGAACTATAATGGTTTCATATAAGTAGAACAACATTAGACTAGGGTAGTTCAACATGGAAGACAGATGACTGAAGTGAGATATAAGGGACTCTAAATCCTGTGTCCCTGTCACTGTTTTGGGCTGAATTGGTAGTGTGAGTACTACAATGCTCAGATACCAAACACTTAGTCACAGGTAAGTTCAGTGTCCAAGAGAGACTTGACTCCTCTGTCCTTTAGGGCTGACAACATGGTCAGGTAGGACAGCACCAGGGTACCACACCTGGGACAGGGGCCAGGTGTGGAGTCCCCTCTGTTCTCTCCACAGTCAGGGCTCTTCTAGATCTCTCCCTGATCATTTATCCTTAACTGCCACCCTGTTGCTGAAATCAGATCCAACCCATGAGAGCTGCACAGTGCCACATGGAAAATTCTCTAGAACTTGTTCAATTCTCTAGCACCAGGAACAGAGTGAACCAGATGATACAGAATGATCACTGGTTCAAAACACACAATAGACAGGACTTTTTCATTCAATATGGAGTTAAGCTTGCTGTGGGAGCCGTGGATGCTGAAAACTAAAACCACTTGAAAAAAGGTTTGAACAAACTTACAGAGAAAACTATATGGTGGCATTGAATATGAAGAGACCACTAAATCTCTGTTAAACTCATACAGCTACTAAATATCAGATGATGTGAGTCATTTTGACAATACTCACATTCTTTTTCTCTTCCCTAGGATATCCATAGCAAGTCAGGGACCTCACTATTTAATTATTAACCTCCCTCACAATGGGATTTTGACTGCCATGTTACTTTCCTAGACCATCTCAAAATGTGGTTCAGACAACAGCATGGACTGGCATCTGCCAAGGGTAGGGAATTTTGACAAGACTATTCTATTTTCACAGTAAGGATGTAAATCACACTACTGCACTGGAACATTTGCCACTGTAGATGTTTAGTCCTGTTGTCACCATCTCCTCTGAAGGACTATTTTTACAAACTTGTTTGCAATGTTTTAGCCAGTACTTTTGGGAATGTAGAGACATATGGAGAAGTTTGTCACAAACCACTCTGGGAGTACTCAGAGTCCTCAAGTGATCTAGTGTGCTTGCAAATCTATTTTCAAACCTATGTATTATTATATAATAGCAGTTCTGATTGATTTCTTCTTGTTAGTGGTGAATTAAGTATGCATTATGTGTCTTCTCAAGTGACTTCAATGTTATGGACTACTCACTTCAGTCTTGGAGCAGTAACATCAGAGGTGGGAGGCACTTGAGACATGGTGATCTTTTTTTATTTTTGTTTTGTTTTTATAAAAGGTTCCTGTGGTCAATAGAGGCCACAGGTTTTTCCCCTCTTAAGTGCTCTCCTAAATTTTTGTGTCAGGTTTTGTTCCATCATTTCTTCTGTTCATTGTCCTGGAAACTTATGAGTTGGAAGAGAGTTATGGATTGGTATTGAATAAAAGTGTGAATAATATTCATATTTATAACAAGCATTTTTGACACATGCAGTAGCAATTCACATGAACTTCCACTGAGATAAAATTTTGCTATCAATTGGTTCTTTTGCCAGACTTGGAAAGCTTTGACAAATGACAGCCTAAAGTTTTGGTGAGGATCAGGAATAGTCAAGTAGTGAAATAAACTGACTTCAAAGCAAATGGAATACAGAATCTCATCAGTGAAATCATAAGAGGAGTCTCTCAGTGGAAGTCTTGATGAATAACTAGTGTTATAGATCCCTGCTGGAGAACAATTGTCAGCTTTGTTTTGGACTGCTGTTGTACTGCTGCCCAATAAAAATGAGTGTGATTTAAAACACACCATACCCATTCCCAGAATTTTTGTAAGAATATTTTCCCTATTTTTTTTCTTAGCAATAGTCTCTTCCTGTTAATAAGATCCTTTAAATAGGAAACTGATGTTATAGCTAAATTCTCTTTGAAGTGCATATGCATCTGCACTCCAGAAAATGAAATGACAACTCAAACTTTGATATGCCTAACTATAGTCATAATTTTAAGGATTGAAAAAAAATTAATAGAAAGATGTTGCTTGTAACAAGGGGATTATGACAATGAAGAATACAAATTTTAGAATACAGTAAAATTAATACTTACAGATAGGTTTCACTATCACTCTGGTTTTTTTCACTATCACTTTCTTATTTTGCATGCTAGCACTGTAAGAAAAGTACTATTATAAGGTGCTTAAACAACAGAAAACATCCCAGAAAATGGTAATGTACAGAGCAACATAGTCTCTTTTTCTGAAAAAGATTTAAAAGGATTATTTAATCAAAAGATAGAGACTCTATTATTCTTTGAGTCTTATTAGATTTTTAAAAAAAATTAATATAGGCTATGAATTGCAAAAAAAAAAAAATTTTACTTGTACAAGACTGTAGGGTATTTTGGGGCACATTATGACAGTGTGTGTGCCAATTTACCATGCCCTGATGCATTACTTGTCTAACACACTGTTCACTGTAGAGAGGCCTACTAACAGCCCCTTTAGGTATTAGTCAAATCTTTCACATTTCACAGTCATTCTTCTGAAGTTTTTGCATCATATATTTGTGTCAGGAAAGAAATAGAGTTAGGAAAAAAAACTTAAACCCCCTAAAATTCCAGTCTGTTCACAGATGTCTTATGTTCATTTTAGTATGTACCAAATTCAATATGTCCAGTGAGCAACTGCAAAGAAATATATTGTCAATTTTCAAGTTTAGTATCTTTTACCTAAAAATTACATTTAAACCCCACCATTAACTTTCCTGGCCTTTACAAAATGGTCTCTGTGGCTTATCATCGGTTGCAAAAATGTGTATCAAGCAGCCAGGTAAGCTCAAATGATAAACTGAAATATTTGTGAAGTTATACAGTGTTTAAGAAGCTAATACAGTCTTACATGAGCACCAGTATGATATGAAGAGACAGCTGGAGAGATACTGTCAGAGTTTCAGGCAGTTATTTAACTGTGACAGCATTTTAAACTGATAGATATTGAAAATTAGTCATTTACATTACAGTTCTATTCACAGCAACTCATTTCATTGTGGTATTAAATCCTCTAAAGACTAGATACTCTCTGTGTACAGGAAAACCTGACCTACAACCATTGTTTGTACATTTTATAGAATATATACACATATATATTGGCCAATTTTTTTTTCAGTTTTAAAGAAAATCTGCAACAGCTACTGAAGATGTTTTGTAATATATTAGCATATGTCTCCTATCTTCTGTTATTTCCTTCCACTTCCTTTGCTTCTTGTCAAACTGTAATTTTAAGTGTTTTTCTTCTCTCTCACTCCATAATTTTACTATTATTGTGGACTGTTAAGTAATGTGAAAGGATGAAAAAGAGCTTAAAACAAGTACATATATTCACAATTTTAGAACAACAATAAATTTAAATTGTCACTTTAAAGTGCATATTTGCTGGAAAGTATGTCACTGAAAAATTCTCCATTCTTTCAACATGAAAATGAAATTTATAATCTTAGACATATACATGTTCAATAAAATTAGCACTAATAATTTCAGAAATGCTTATTGCTGGGTTTTTTTACAGTTCAAATAAATGTATTATAGTAAAAGATTACTACATTAAATAAGATTTGAAGTTCCAGTTTGTTACTTATACTAAATTCAGAGCACATCTGAATATTCCTAAATTAGCTCTTAGACAAGGAACATTTTCTTATAAATTCTAAAGTCCAAAGACCAGTGAACCATAAACGTCATACCCTCGTATATAGCATAGAATCACAAAGGACATCTCCCAAACATTCTTGTCTCACTGACTGGAGAGGATACTGACATTCTTTAATAAAACAGTTCCAAAATGCAGTAAATTTAATTTTGAGTGTCAGTTCTCCCTAATATTCATCTGAAATTTAACTTCTCATAGACTCAATTATTTTCTCCAAGCTGGAAAATCAAAAAAACATTCTTTACTAGTTTCACTCTCTCCTCTCATCTCATTTACAACAGATCTTCTCAATAGACAAAGGCTGGTGCTTATAGCCCTGTGGCCAGATAAATCCAGGCCTCAGGGTTCACATTGCTCTGTTGTGGGAATTTGGGAAGAATGAGTGACAGCTTTTAAAAAAGATAGATAGCTTCCTGATGTGAAGCACAACACAATATCTTCCTACAGTGCTTTTGGGACCTTTCACACCTAGCTTGTTTAGTAGGATCCTGCTAGAATGTGTGAGTTACAATCCTGCAGGTGTGATCAGTGAAGGCCAATTTCCAGTTTGCGAAGCAGTGTTTGGATTATATCAGGAATAAATTGAACAGTGTAGCTCATGCCCTTAGTGGAAACACAGACCCTGAAATCATCCTGGCAGAAATACAGGAACCTTCAAGGTTGACTGGTGGTCTCAGTTGCCATAAAGAAACAATTTGAACCTAAATTCCTTCTCAGATTTTAGCCTTAAATTAAGACTTACTGTCAGCTTTTCTCTCTTGCATTCTTTCCCTCAGATCTCTCTTTTCTCTGGCTCATTATCTTTCCACCTTCCCTCAGGCAGCAATCTATCAAAGTAAAGCTTTACTCTGAAAATGCTGCAGAGCCTCCAAATATCAGTAGTTTTCTGGGAGGGCCCCAGAAGAGAAATTTAGTTTGTTAAAATGCATATGGAGAGATTGAAATCTGTGAGTTATTATATCTCTGTTAATTTGTTCTGTGCCTGAAAGATGCAGCTATTGCAGGCATAAAATCTTGATTTAGAAAACCTTTGTTCCCTACGAAACTGCCATCTTACTGAATAAAAAAATCCATGGTCGTTGAAGAAAAACGACAGGAACTATGGCATCCTGGAATTTTCAGGGATTGTAACCCCTACTCCAATACATACAATACCAAATTCTGCTCTCTGCCTCCACATCACTTATATTAGGCAGCTTTTCTGGTCATCAGCTGCAGAATAATTATGATCAGAATTTTTAAATGCATGCAAAACTTCTTTTAACAGTTTTGCTAACCTGACTATCTCAGAGAAGCCAGAAGCCATCTCCAGAGAAAGAATTGAGAACTATGGGCTGTCACATGGAGGTAATACAAACCAGGTTCAGAACAAATAAACTTTTAGTGACCTGCTGAGCAGGAATTATATCTGCAGAAATCAGTTGAGGTGAAACTAGATTAAATCTGTAACATTCCTAGGAGACATATTCCTGGAAGAGGTATTTACCCTGCTCTTCCTCTTTCATGACATCCATTTATGGTCACTTTTAGAAATAGGATACTAATTCAGGTCATTCATGTATCTGAAAGAGTATTCCATTCTCATGTTCTACCTTATTGTACTTTATACTTCTGTGCTTTCATATTTCAATAAAAATTCTTATTGTTTTTATTGTCATTAATGTTGCTATGGTTGAAAATTTATAGAAATATTTAAAAGGAAAATTCTAATTTTTTCATATTATTTGCTTTCTTGAACATATAAATTTTTCAGTAATGTTAGGTTCTTTTTTATAACATTATAATTTTATAAGCATCAGTTAATCACTTTTTAAAATAGAGTAATTTGTAATACTCTGATTATTACTGGATTCTTTGTTTACTGCAGTTTGGTTCAATCTTTCCTTCTTTATAAAATCTAAAAAGAATATTTTAATGCTTTTTTTCCTCTTTAATAATTTGTTAGTTTGAAATTTTCTAAATTAGACTGATTTTATAGTAGAACATTTTCATAGTAAAAGTTGGGTTCTAAACCTAGCCTTTGAAAAAGGCACACAAATGGAGGCAGCAAGTGAAAAATGCTATCATCTGTTAGCACAGCCTAACAAGATGATATTTGTTTCTTAACTGCAGAAATTGTGAATTGATTAGTAGTCAAGAGTAACAGGATTCAATTCAAATGGCTTCAGCCATCTACAATGCAAGTTTCTTCTCAGTGGTCACATTACATATTCTTCGTAGTTTAAAGAGGAATTAAGTATGTCTTGTGCATTAAGATCCAATTCACTTATTTTAAACATATACTTTAGAATAAGAAAAAGCCTAAAAGCACCTATATCTTTCCATTGTCTCCAAAGACCACCTAGAATGACTGATTCAGCTATAGATGTCCGCACTTTAAAATTCTATGGGTGAGGTTTTTCTCTCTGATTTTTAATTTGCTGTTCCCTGGCATTTCACCAATCTGTACACTGGGCTTTTGGGTTTATAATGACTAAATCTACTCATGAAAGGAACTCATATGAGAATCCAAGAATCCAGTTATTGTATGTATGCACCATAAAACTTAATACTTAGAGGCTATTTAATATATACATTTAGGCTAAAACAATAAAATTGAAACCTCTCTCTACAAACTTCCAAGCCTTCAAATTAAAACACTACATGCAAACTGCCACTGGCTGTCTGTAATGATACAATATTTATGACCATTATTCCTTGCACATGTTCACAGTGCACAAACACTGGTAAAGTCATGTCTCATCACAGTAATTGTCCGTAATACCAAAATACTTGGGAGTTTTGTTTGGTTGTATTTTTTATGATTTTTTTTTAATAAAAAGTAGACATTTTCCTGGTGGAATATGATTGATCAAGTTAAGATATGAGACATATTACAGATTAGATGTTTCTCCTTCTTCCTATTGATTAAAAAATTGCTTACGTGAAAAACTTGGAAGTAAATATGTACACTGGGGGTACAGCCAGAGATAAATTTCTGAAGTTTTTTTTAAAGTTCTTTGTGGTTATTCTGAGGGTATAGTGTATAAGCAGAAGGTGACCAAGAGAATGCATAAAGTTGGGAGGTACCACAGCGGGACATCTGGTCCACCCCCCTTGCTCAGGCAGGGTTATCCTGCTTGAGTACATTGCACAAGATTGGGACCACATGGGCCTTGAGTTATCTCCAGTGAGGGAAAATCCACAACCTCACTGAGCAATTTGATCAGTGTACTTCAACATTTAGAGCGAAGAAGTCCTTTCTCATATTCAGATGGAACTTCCTGTGTATCAGTTTCTGCCCATTACCTCTTGCCTTATTGCCTGGCAATAAGCACCAGGAAGAGCCTGGCTCCACCCTTTTGGCAATCTCCCTTCAGATACTTATAGACATTGTCAAGGTCCCCTTTCAGTCTTCTCAGGACTGAGTTCTCATAAGAGAGGTGGTCCCCCACTGCCTCCCCTGAGGAGTATTTTTCCCCAAAAACATTTGTACCTCTGCTGGCCTCATTCCAGGAGTATTGCAAATACTTTTGTTTAATGTTTTTAAGAGCTTTGGAAAACTATTCATTTTTTAAAATGCTGTTTCAGCAAAAACACAATGCTCTTTGGAAAAGGAACTGCCAGTTTTGTAATGAATAGAGTTCTTGATCAGGATGGGGAAAATTGTATTTATTCCTGTATCTGTTTTTATTCTCTTCCTTTAAGTACCCCTCTAGTTTCAGAGCATCTGCGACTGATGATTGTACTCTTCCTCAACAAGACGGAAGGTTAGGGTGAGTCATCAGCTTTTGGAGCTCTTCACCAAGAGAATGATGCTGATAGTGATGGTGATGCTTTCTTCCTTATCCTATGATCTTTTTAGAATAATCTTTCATACTTTGCAGCATCCACTACACATTTTTTTATTCACTGGCCTGCAGTTCCATATTATACCAGAATTTACATGTTCTGTTTTATGTCTGTTTCTTGTTTATTTTTTCTTTGTCCTTTGTAAAAGGACTAAATTTACTCAGGTCCTGAAGTTTCACTCCTTTAAAAAAATAATTGACTGTTGATGATTAGTTAACAGCCCTGAAATCTCTGTTTTCCCCCTACCCCCATGCTTGTGAAGCCTCTGCAGTTATTCTGTGATTGCACTCCTTTACATTACATCATTATCCTGGGGTCATTATTTGCATTACACAGAAGTCATATTTCACTATCAATTAATTACATAACTATATCAAAAGCATATAACATTGTGCTACATGACACAAAGCTAATTCAAGGCTAAGCAAAACCAAAACCATTTAGACCAAAATCCTCAGTCTTCTGTTGGTAAGAAATTGGTCTTAAATATAAGAAAAAAAAAAAAAATAAAAACAAACTCTAGGCTCTTTCACAAATTTGGCAAATTACAGCTGATAATTCTTTTCAGAATCTGCAGCTAAATACAAACCTCTGGTCTGCTGCAACTAATAGCAGCATACATTTACCAGTCTGCAGAAATGAAACAGCTTCCCACAGCTTTATTCAAAGCTGCTTTTCTTAGAAGATTTAAATATAAAACAAATCCCTCTATTTCTATCTCCACCATTCTTCCCCCTGGACACAACATCAGCACCAAAGTAATGGGACATATATTTTTCTGATCTAGACATGGCAGAGAGGACCTTAAAAATTGCTTGTACCTTTTCTCTCTTTCTTTGTGGTTTGGTTCCTTTTTTGCCTCTTGATATTCTCTGTTTTACTGCTACAAACTGACTCTCCATCTACACCTATTGTATTACTATACACTCTCTGAGTATACAAAGATGGCTTGTGAAAGAGGTTTCGTAAGACAGATACCTTGCTTACTTCATCCTTTCATAGAGGACCAATTATTTCAGGATTTTTTGTTATTGTGTTATATTTAATGCTGCAACCAGGAGGAGTTACAAAAATTCTAAGGTTTTTATGCCTTTCTCAGTCCAGAAAAGAAAGCCTTGAAATAAATTTTGTTTATATACATTTGTGAAATGAAACAGAAAAAGAAGAAAAAATGTGGTACTTTGAAAGTGTTTCCTGGGATTTAGGAATTGTTTTGGCAGTTAATGAAAACTTTCAAAGTAAGCTGTTCCCCTTTGTTTTTTCTGACAGATTTAATCTTCTGAAACAGCTGTTGTAATAATTTACAATTGTCTCTAGTTTAGTATTCCAAGCTAGACCAACACATAGCACAGGATTAAACATAACACCATTCTTTGACTTTTAGGCCCCAGAAACCAGCTAATGCTAGTAATACATAATGCTGGGCTTAGTCCAAGTTGTGTTAGCAGTTTCAGCATTCTGATGTATGTCAATGGAGTTCAGTCAACAGAATTCAAGACACCTCTCTGCAAATAGCTTCTGTTTCACCACTTATGCTCTCTTGGGTAAGAGGGGGGCTACTGAAGAGGCTGCTTCTTTTGGCTCTCTTCATTTCAGATCACCTCCAGGCAACCTGGACCATAACAGGAAAAGATAGTTTGCAAAATTGCCAGTTAATGTGATTTTGCAGTAGCCTTTCAGTACATATCTTCACACATCACTGAACTGATACAGTGCTGGCAGTAACGAAAACACGTCATGAATTTCTTTTGCATTTCAGAGGTTTCTCTAGTATACTCAAGGCTAAATTTTCCATGTCCAACTCAAATGGATTTATATCTCTTTGAAACTCAGCATGATTCAATAAAACATAAAAGGAAGTAAAATAAAAGTTTAACCTTGGTCTTCTATTCATCCTTATAGTACAATGCAAGGAAACAGCTCTCCATACATTATGGTTTTCTTCACGATTATCAAAATTTGAGAATATTTTGCCCACACTGAAGTTTTGAGAATTAGAAATAATGTAATGATTAGAGGTTTGTATAGAAATTTCTGATCACATTAAGAAAATGTTTCATAAAGAAAAAATTCATGGTCTCTCCTTCAAGGAAAAAATATCAATTCAATTATATCAACAATGTTCATTTTTGTGTTTTTGGGTAGACAGTCTATTTTTTTGATAGAAGTTGCTGAAATAACATTCGCCAAACACCAGATATTTTGCAATTGGATTTCTCTTCTGGTCAAAGGTTATTCCCAGGGAATCTTGTTCATTCAAATGTGCTACATCTTTTGTATATATATGAAATAGATAAGTGTGTGCTTCCATTAAAAGTGAAAACCACTCTTACTGAAAGTTTCCACCCTTACTGAAAGTACAGCTGAAAAATATTAATTTTCCCAAGAATTAATCAATCAAATTCTTATGAATCCAGTGTACTTCAGTCAAGAACAGCATTATTCATTTCGATTTTCTTACTCACATCAAGGCAAGCATAAAAAATTCCTTTATAAATGGCCATTTCTGAGTTGTACTAGTTGCCAAAATATACAAGAGCGCAACTAAAATTGTAATTTTGTATGTATATATACATTTTAGTTTCCATGTAAACTAAAAGATGTCTTTTCTACGACAGTTTTTCAAAGATTGCTGCTTAGCACAAATAAATGGAATATTACCTTTTAATTAGTCAGTGTGTGACATGTAGGTATTTATACTTGAGCAAGCATCCAGAAGACAAGAAAATATTTGAGTGTTCAAAGAGCAGAGTTTAATGATCTCGAAAGTATACTGAAACCAAAGAAAAACCAAAAAAATTTGGTTTTGAAACCTCAACTATTTTGAGGCTTCTGTGTTAAAAATCCTGAACAACCCTGCAAAACCCTCTTGGTTTTTCCTTGTTCACTTGTGATAGCCTGGAATGCACCATTCAATTAATTCTGTATATACAAGAGGTTTCAATGAGACTTCTGTTCCCTGGAAAGACAAATTATAGGATATCATAAGAGAACCCAAAATACAATTTCACATATACTTTGTAAAGTTTTCTCCTGTACTGAATACTACTATCTAAATAACAGCTAGTAGCTTATGATTAATGCATTCCTCTAAGATTAACACAGTTTTATCTCACAGTTTTGTCTTCTTTTTTGCTTGTTCAGCAATGTTATACAATTCATTGGTAAATTTTGATACTTGTGAATTTCACAGTATGTGAGCCCTGCAGGATTTTTTGGGTTTTTTTGGGGTTTTTTTGGGTTTTTTTTTTTCAATTTGTGCTAAAATAAGTGAGCCATGACAGTTTACCTTGGCAAATAACAGACATAAATTCCTACTTCTACTTCAGTTTTCACTCAGAATGAACTGTAGGCATTTGTCATTTGTTGATTGTTTTTGTGTTTGGGGTTGGAGGTTTATTTGCTTTGTTTTTGTTGGGTTGTTTTGGGATTTGCAATTTTTTTTTTGCATGACATGCAGATTAAAATGTGAATTACTGCACAGCGTTGATAAATTTTATATTAACTATGTACATTGAATGGCAGATCTTATTGGAAAAATGTCAGAAAATTATGCAGTTAAAGAGATTATCATAATGAATATGTACAGCAAGTCTCCATTTCAGCTTTTCCAATATTTTGAGCCTTTGATTTTGAAAACTAAATTACACTCTTCTAAGTAGGAGAAAGTCAGTAGTGTGGTGAAAGGAAGATAAGAGCAAGACCAAGTTTATACACTCAGTCGTTTCTTCAGTGGTGTGATTTTTATGCTTCTTTCAAAGCTTTTTCACAGAAATTTTTTTACAGAATTTTTTTAAAATTTAAAATCTGAATTGTTCTCTGGAGATAATTAACTCTTTTATGAGCATACAAAAGTGCAAAAGAGCTAGGCTCATTATTTAAATACATCAACTGGTGTTCAATTAATGCAGGATGAATGTAGACTAGGTTTATTTCTTTTTTGCTTTATTCCTTTTAGCCTGATTTATTGCTTTTTGCTTTTTTCACTGAACATTCTGTCTGATTTTCACAAAGGATATTTTCTCTTTGATTTACTGAGGAATGTCATGATCTACTTATATCGTACTTTCCAGCTCGTGCAGTTCTCATGTTACATTAGTTGTCCATTGTTGAACAAAGGTTTATGAAAAAAGTCAGGAGAAGGTGGAACTCTAAAGGACTTTCAGCTGATGGTCGACTTCTTAAGGATCCAAAATTGCAGCATTGCATAGTGTTCTCTGTTTCATGTTATTTTATAGATTTCAGATGACTTTGCAAATTATTTTCTTTTTCTGTTCCTAATTATCTTTCTAAACACACTCTATTGAAAAGTGATGTTCAAAATATTTCTTGTTAGAACTAAATGAATGCTAAGTAGTTCTGATGCAATTTTAACTTCAGAAATAGGCTACAACCCCAAAATTATTTGACCAAGGGGACCAGCCACCATATAATTTTGTGTTCAAAACTACTTATTATACACCTATATTGTATATACCTATACACCTTATTATACACCTAAAGATTATGCACTGGGTTTACTATATAAATCCTTCAGCTTTTAACAAAAATTCACTCAAACCATAGGACTTAATTTTTTATAACATCCAGAATGATAAACAGATATGCAAAAAAATAGATAAGTAAATTCAGGAACACTTTCCTACTTCTTATACAATAATTTCTCTGCGAATATACTTTTCAGACTAAGTATTTTTTTTATAATAAAAGTCTGTAATGAATTGTCTTTGGCCATCTGCCACACTCATACACAAACACACACACACACACACACACACACACACAGATTCTCTCTCACTTTCCCTCCTCAACAGTTGAGGAAATGGCAATGAAAATATTTATGAGTCAAGACAGACAGGGAGTTCATTTACCAAATACTAACATGGGCAAATTAGACAGAATTTGAGAAGACTAAATTTAATTTATCAACTGTCAAAATAGACTAGGATGGTGAGAAACAGTGACCCCCTTCTTCTTCCCCTAAAAGACCTTTTTCCTTACCCCATTCCTCTTTTTCCCAGATTGAATTCCATATTACCATTGCTGACTCTTCTACCTTCCTCACCCAAGAAGTGGAGGGGAGGATTGGAGGATGGGGGCTGTCTCCATAACAGCTTCACTCTGCTTTTCCTTCCTTCTCACATTTTTCCCCTGCTCGAGTATCAATTCTCTCCAAACCCTGCAGTCCTCCAGGATAAGCCTATGCCTGGATGGTTTTCCATAGGCTGCACTTTCTTCAGGCATATCCCCCTACTTTTGTGTCAGGCCCTTGAACAAATTGCCCAACTTGTCTAGTTAATAAGGGTTTAATTCAACCTAGATACATGTCACAGATGTTCCCTCTCATCAGAAAAAACAGGAGGAATGGTAATGTAATCATCATTTCATCCTAGGGTGAGGAAATCTTCCTTTCAAAACAGTCTTTACTACCTTAATTCCAAGTTAGGGTTCCTTCAAAGTGAAAACACCACAATTTCTATAATGCATCAAAATAGCGTGTATATATATATATGTGTGTGTGTGTGTGTGTGTGTGTGTGTGTGTATGTATATATATATACATATTCACATATATACATATATACATATACACGTGTATATTTATATATATATATATATATACACACACACACAGAGCTTTTAATTAAACCCCTCCACATTTAAAAAAATCCCTAAAAAATAGGTGCCAGGTAGTATATCATATTGGTTTTATGTTATTAATAAAGTTAAGTAGGCAAATAAATGTCTGTGAGACTGAAATGCAATTTACCATATTATTCAAATACAGAATTTCTTCTGAACAAATTTTAATCTTGGTTTACTGTCAGCAATGAAACTCAACTTATTCAAAGTTGTCTTTTCAAGTAATGTAAACTTTAAAGCAGTTTCACAGGTCATTAAACATTTTGCTAATTTATGGAAAGTAAAATGCAAACTACATTTTATACTTCTTTGTTTTAATATTCCTTATAAGGATCATGAATATTATTGTGGACAGACTGAATAGATTTCATATGTGTATCTCTATTAAGTTCTCCTTCCAAAAAGAGGATTAATTTCAAGCATGGCTTTGTTATTTAGTTTTATTCAAAGCAGATTCCACAGGGCATTTTAATGAGAGCAAAATGTGCAAGGAGTCACATACACAAGTTGATGCACAAACATTTTGAATTTAGATGCAATTACTATTAGGCCCTTAAGTTTTTTCTATAATACGCAAAAGAGAAGTCAGAAAACACACTATTTAAGAATTCATATCCATAGAAGATCTTCATCAGATGACCTTAACTAACTACTCATCAAATAACTACTAGTTAAATAACTGGAAAAAACATTAATTCTTGAGGATATCATCTTTGCGAAGTAATTAATAAAATTAAATGCTTCTGATCAATATAAATCTTTCTTCAGCTGTGTTTCTATCTTCATCAGGCAAGGGAGGTTTAATTGAACTATAATTCCTGATTGGCCACGGCCCTTTTCTTGCAACTTAACTGTTTTCCCTAACTAGCATTCAATAGCTCAAGCTAAGAGTTCAATAAGAATTTTCATACAGTTGGCATCCGTAAGATATTTAGCAAACAGGAAAATGGACAGTGAGTTAGATTGGAAGCAATCAGATCTGCTAGACTAAGACGGTTTTGATCAGCAACCTCAAGTCCAGATGGCCAGCAGTCACTAGCAATGTGTCCCAGCAATCAGTAATTCAGCATTGTTTCACCTCAGCCACAGGAGAAAAAGTGCACCCTCAGCAAGACTGTAGGCTCTACAAAACTCAGTCTAGGTATGTCAGATGGGTATTTGCCATTTAGAAAGACCTGAACAGGCTGGAAAAATGGGCTAACAACATCATGAGGTCCAGCAACAGGAAATGCCATGTACTGCACTTGGAGAGGAACAACATATTGGCACACATAGTACTCAAAGCTGTAAGGCACTCAAATCTGGTCAGAGTTTGGTATATATAAAACCAGATTATTTATTTAACTTATGACCAATCTGTTGAAATCATCTAATGAAACTACACAGCTGAAGAATGTGAAAGTGTGATTGCAGTCTTAGAATCACACAATCATAGGAGGTTTTGCTTTGGAGGAGACCTTAAAGATCATCTATTTCAACCCCCTTTGCAGTAACATCTTCCAAAAGATCAGGTTACCCAATGCCACATCCAGCCTGACCTAGATCACTAACAGTGATGGGTCATCCACAACTTTTCCGGACAATCTGTCTCAGTGTCTCACCACCTTCACAAAAGAAAATTCTGTTTGTTCAATCTAAACCTAAGCTTTTTCAGCTTAAAACCATTGCCTCTTGTCCTGCCACTACAGACTGTGATGAGAAGTCTTTCTCCATCTTTCTTTAACCCTCCTTTAAGTACTGAAAGGTCATTACAAGTTCTCCCTGGAGTCTTTTCTTCTCCAGGCTAAACAAATGAAATGTACTGTACATACTGCATACACATATTGTTTCTAGTAATCATAGAAGTTTTTCAAGAGGAAATAATCTGCTTGAATTAAATAAGCAAACATGAATTCTAATACAAAGTAATTAACAAAATTTCAAAAGCATCAAAAATGTTAGTTACTGTCCACTGGGAAAAGCACTAAGAAAAGCATAAGTAAAAGATTTAGTTAAAAGCTCTTTTCAGTCCAATTTTTATAATACATTAAAAATAAAATAATACTGTAACAGAATGTGATACACATAGCTTAACAAAATTCTTGTGCTTTTGACATAGGCAAATTTTGTATCTATTTCAACATTCTTTTTCAGTTGTCATTCAAAACGAAATTTAATCTGGCCTGATGACAATGTGAGTGAAACAATAGAAACACATGAGGCATTTTAGAATCGGCATTGGGAAAAATCAATTATGGTAATGTGATCATGAAAATGTCAAATCATATTTTATAACATTGGAAAAAAATCTGAATGCACTGTAACATATGCAGGTGAATGACATACTCAAGGGTAGATAACCAAGTGGTACCAGTGTTTTTTTTCTTTAATTCAGTGAAGCTATAATCAATTATGTCAGCTGAACCCCACAATTTCTTTTTACAGATCACAATCTGTCTTTGGGTGGGTTAATTTTGAATGTAAATCACTCTGCCTTTAAACATATCTGTATTTCCAGTTTCAGTTCATATGTTTTAATGTGAAACCATCAAGTTTTTCTTCACCACATTAAAAAAACTTATCATTTTGTGTTAGTATATTTTTTCAAGAGCACTTTGTAAATGCATAAAAAACACTGAAATTAAATGTGCTCATTTTTTTTTTCTGTTTCTAAAATAGAAAAAAAAAGAAGAGAAAAAGAAATATTGAAAGAGAAAGAAAAAGTTAATTTACCTCAAGAAGCTATATTGGCTGAAAAGATACATTATTTAAAAACAGGATTTTAAAATCTGAATTATTGTAAAGAGTGTAAATTTCATTTTGTTGTGTTTTGTTCTGCTTTTGTTTGATTTCAGAACAGCTTACTTCACGACATACCTACCAATGTACTTGTGAACTCGAAAGTGACCCTTTCTAAAGGCAGGACAAATTTCAAACAATTTATAAGAGAATAATGAACCATTACGTCCTCATAAACTTGCTAATTACAAAAGGACTGAGATCTATAGCTACCATACATGATGTACTGTCAAAACGATGGATTTGACTTTGATAACACCTCATAGAAGTCAGAAACTTTATGTCCATATATTTAAATTATTACCCAGGTGGCATATTTCTTTTTCTAAAATGTAGCTATTTCTAGCCTTGGGGAAGGCAATGAGCTGTCCAGCACTTAATTTTTTTTATTTTGCTTCCATCAGCAAAAATGCACAGCATGAACAGGCACATCTGAAGCAACACGAGCTCATTATCTCTGATTATTCATATCAAGCAATTTTTTGCATCTAAGTTTCTCAGTCTGTTGCTGTATTTGCTTGCCATCTGAAATCTAGATACGTGAAATTGGAAATATATGGATAGTATCAGTTTCAAGGTTTGGTTTGAATATGAAAACATCTTTGATTCCTTCTCATACTTTCTTTCCCAGGAAAGTCTCTGCTGCCTTAAATGATAAAATATGTACTTTATACACGTCTGAAAACAAATGTAGTCAAAAAACAAGTATTAACTTTTTGTTAAAAGCCAAGTTCTTTCATATAGTTACAATAAACTTCCTTTTGAGTTCTATGGAATCCAGTTATTTTCACACTTGTATCAGGAACACACAGTGTAATTCTTTAAAAGTCAGTATATGTGTTAAGGGAAAGTGCATACAGAGGAAATAGGAATGTTGAATATGTCACTGCATAGATTTTATGACTCATGTTTGTTATTATACACTGCAATATCTTTGTGGACTGGAACCAGAAAGTTGATATCCTCTCTCTTCTCAGTATAGATGAGACAAATGGTATTGACTATTGCCCTGGTAAGTTTGCCACCAAGAGAAAACCTGGGCACTCTTCTGGCTCTACTCTTTGGCAGTCAATTTTGACAGTGGCATACTCCATTCTGACATGTGGAAACTGTTCTAGGAAATAAGGGATTCAAACTTCTCAATGAAACTTAAACTTTCTGTATGTTTTCAAGTATCATGAACCTCGGAGTTATGGATATGTTATAGAAAACCTTAGGCAATCTCTGTACTATACATCTAGCCTTTTTAAAGCAGATATAATATGAAATAAAAGAAAAAATTTGAGAGGAAAGAGATGTCTGCACATCTTCATCCTGGAGGAAGAAAGAATACAGAAATTATACTACATAGAGACAACTTGTGAAGTTAAGGAAAAATACCTCCTCCCACATAGTCATTGAGTAGACTGTATGTTTAGCTCCTGCCCTCAATCCCTCACTGCAGCATAAAAGTATCCTTGAAATATTAACACTGTCCTCAGCATAGAACCAAAACAGTGCCATGCACAACCTACTCCAAAGAAAACTAACTTTGCTCCAGCCAGACCCACTACAAGTGAAGGACATTTTCAGGGAAAGAGGTCATTTAGAATATGGTTTAGTGGTGAACTTTATATTGTTATGGCAGTAGAATAAATGATCAAGCTCTTTTTTCAGCATCTGCAACAAAATAAAAATAGCGTTGCAGGGGAAAACAAAGGATTTTTTTTTAATTTTTTAATTTTTTTTTTCTTTTAATTTCAGAAAACATTGTTGACTTCATTAGAGGGAATTTAAGCTAGGATGGCTGGGGAGAACATTACTACCAGCAGTGCTGCAAGAAAGTGATGGACAGATCTGCTGAGGAAAAAGCATGGGGTGGCATCGAGGAAAGGGATCAAAAGGTCAACACAACGGAGACTGGGGTTATATCCAGCACCTGCATGTGGGCAAGGAAGTGCCTACAGGGCACCATGGAGGACAAACCCCCCAAATTATACCTGGGAACATGTTGAATGGGAAAGTGCTCTGCTGAGGCCAGGTTTGCCAAGAGGAAGAGGAGAGGTTTGTGGTGTCAAACCCTCTCATCTCCACAAGAGCAGCCCAGGTGAAGGAGTGGGGTGAGTAGCCCTGCTGGAGGATGACCAGGACAAATTTACCCTTCTTTAGCAAAAAGCTGGTTTTTGAGCCTTATGGGGCAGAAGGATGATAAGAAACAGACCCTTCAGTAAACCAGATAAATGTACAATCATACAGAAAGATAAAATTATCTAAGGTTCCAATAAAAGCACTGAAGTGTAGCACTTTTTCACAGTTATCTTGGAAAAAAAAATGATATACGAATCCTTTATGTTTTAAATGCATCCTGAAAAGAGCTGTGCTACCTCTATTCCAAAAATCAATGAGGTCATGTTGGATTGTTACAGACCTCCACATTCAGTCATGAATAAACATTTATTTTATTTCAATAAGATCCATAAAAACGTTTGTCCAGTAATATATATGTTGCTTGTAGCTTCTAAACAAAACTCAAGAGGTAAGAGTTTTGGGGGTTTTTATTTTGCAAATATTTATTTTAAATTATTTATATATATTTATATATATATAATTTATATATATATTATTTATATATATAACGGTAGGATGCTTCTATGTACTGGGAAGATAAACATGCTGTTTGTTATTCAAAACCAGCTGTGCTGAAATATTTTTAAATCATGCTACATAAATATGATATAGTAGACACAATAGAGGTTATGTTATAGTCACACTCATTACAAGGTTTTGTTTTGCTGAAGTGAGCCATAGATGTGTTTGGTTGCCTTGTACAGTTCTAAATAGTCTCTCTACTCTTTTTTTAGAAGCACAAATAGCTCAGCTTTAAGGCATGGATTAGCTCTTTCCTTCCTTTCCTAACAAGCTGTGTGTCTTAGTGGAACAGAAAATGTATTTATTTTAGAAGAGTGTTGATTGAGAAACAAATTTTCAGAAAATATTCAGTAAAGTTATAATGTTTGAAATATATTGTTGCATTTGTTCTTTCTTCCTGGTGATGCATGGAAGCCATTTGGAAGTATTCTGCTGAACTGCAGCTTTCTGTCCAGAAAGGTAAGACACTCCAGTAGGAAGTACATTTTACCAGCCCATTTATAGTTTGTTCAGCCTGAAAGATGTGCTTTCATGGGTTTTTACAGTAGGCATTCACAGAAAAGATCAAAATCCTAAAGCTTGTAATAATAAAGTTTGAGGATTCAATTAATTTGCTACATTTAATTGTCTACCTAGGCCATTTGAGATGACCTGGGTACCTAAGAGGGCCATGTGAGCCTGACAAACCAGGACCTACAGGAGGTGCTTGATCTTGTAGATGGACTACTGTAAGCCAGGCAGGATATGATAAGACATCAAGATGAGATTCCATATTTTTTTTCTTATCTTAAAAAATTAGCATTAATCATGCAGTCAGGGGCCCCAAGAGGTTACACATCTGATCAAACTCAGTTCTCCATATATAGACTTCTAAAGGCTGAGTGTAGCTGGCTAATCAGGGGGGGGTTTTTTAATTGTTGTCAAGGGTTTGGTAGATTTTTACCATTCTGATCTTTGTTTGGTTTGTTTTTTTGGGTTTTTTTTTTGGTTTGATTTTTTTTTTTGCGGTGTGGTTTTTTTTTTCTTTATAAGACTTTTAGTACTCCTCTTTGCCTGGAAAAATACANTGTTTTTTTGGGTTTTTTTTTGGTTTGATTTTTTTTTGCGGTGTGGTTTTTTTTTCTTTATAAGACTTTTAGTACTCCTCTTTGCCTGGAAAAATACATTTCAAGTGAAGTTTGTTCACTCTGACTTCCCTTTCTGACATTGCAGAGATGCAGATAACCTATAGAAATTACACTGTGAAATGTATTCCCAGATTTGCAATGTAGCTAGCTATCTAAAAACCCAATAAATTAGTCTTTGCCTTAACTTGGGCATTTTGAAGAATTTTCTTAAATTTTATGCTTACTTTCCCTCTGACTTCTGTAAATATTTTATGGAATTTTGGCAGTCATATTATTAAGGAGTACTCAAGATAAAATCAGAGCTAAATATTTAGGAAAATAAATTATGACCTGTAATAGATCATCATTAATGATTAAATGAAATATAAATGGAGATTAATATCTTTCTATTATGAAATTTTGTAAGGGTGGGCTGAACTTTGCAGAATATGTTAAGGGCTGTGGCTTTTTGTTATTCATTTTTATTTATTGGTATCTTTTAAAACATGTTACTTAATGCAATATATCTTCTGCTCCTAAAGAGTAGTATTTGTAGAAAATAAAGAAAGTTAAACAAATTCAGATTCTTTTTCCTTGTTCCCAAATGCAAAAAGAAAGCTTTGTTTTGCTAAGGTGGCATCTATCTGTTCAAACAAGTAAAAGCTATTTTGAAAGGATCAAAAGATTCTTACATTCCTCACTACAGTGAAAAGTAGTTCCAGAAGCACTGTTGTGTCCTATTCACATCTTACAAGTTTACTTCACTGTAATTCAATGACTTCGTGACATTTATTATTAATTTATCTTGAGAGGAATATACAGACTATTAATCATTGCCTTGAGCATGATACTCTATCAGAGTAACAATGCAAGCCAAAAAAATTTCTCAAAGACCTGTTGCAAAGAGAACTGAAGTGTACTTCTTCAAATCTTGAGTCACTAATAAGTGAGTAAAGCTTTTCTGAGTGAGTACTGGACAATTACTGACTTGAAATTCCACTTTCTGATAAGCTAACTCTGTCTGCTCTCAGTAGAGATCCAATTTCTACTTTCTTTGTAATAGCAAAGTCTCTAATATGAAAATATTCATGATTTGAACAGTCTCTGAGATATATTCTACTAGTATAATTTTGTCTTGTATAATTTTTACTTGTATAATTTTGTCTTATTTTGAGCAACTGGAATATTTAAAATTAAAAGTTTAATGAAAAATGTAATGAAGTATAAGTAATACTCAGAGATAAATAGTACCCATCTATCTCATTTTGATAGATGTGAAGGAGCAGGTATCTGGCCCATAATTATAAACATTTAATTGTGCAAAGCCACACAGGAAAAGTCAAACAACTTTATTAGACTTCTGAGCACCAGAAGAGAAAATTGCAGAATGATGCATCAAATAATGAGAAATGTAACTGGTTGTATGTCTGCTTTTGTTTCTTATAAGATG
Organism: Urocynchramus pylzowi; assembly: GCA_013397555.1. Lineage (NCBI taxonomy): Eukaryota > Metazoa > Chordata > Aves > Passeriformes > Fringillidae > Urocynchramus > Urocynchramus pylzowi. Next base: position 253,867 of record VZRH01003846.1, on the reverse strand, counting down.
GAGTGGGCAGATTTTAGATTATTTTATTTTAAATTTAGTAGAACAAAAGCCATTGACGGAGAATGTCTATAAAGGGCTAGGATAGCTAAAGATAATTTTATAAGTGTTCCTTACTATTTATTGCAGCAGTTCACAAAACTCTATATATTTTTATATAGAGTTTTGTGTATTTTATGTATTTTTTTCTCAAGATATGAGCATATAACCGCTCATACACACACACAGACACTATATATATATATATATATATATATATATATATATA
>VZRH01003846.1:235646-253410 GCA_013397555.1 Urocynchramus pylzowi | reverse complement strand
TTGCAAATATGATTTATCCACCTGCCCTGCTGGAGGGCTAACCTTTTTTCATTTTTAATGTTCCATTTATAGCTTAGGAAACAATAGAATTTATTTTTTAACCTGTAGTTCATCTTCAGTGTACTCATAAGAATGAAGGTAAGGCTGAAAGTTTTGACTAAGTATCTGTTATAAGCTAAAGGTTTTTTTTCTGTTAATAATTAGATTATTAAAACACAAAATATTGCATTATGTAGGGTAAAAAGCCTTAGAGCAGATTAAAAAATTCAGAAATCAACCTTGTTGGACAGGTGTTGTGATCAGAGCCAAGAAACTGTAGGCTTCTTCCCTCCTACAGGGGTAACTTTCATATGCCCTCCCACAAAATGCAGGCTCCATTTGGAGGTTAGTGCCTCTTTTAGCACAGCAGGAGGTGGCTGAGTCCTGCAGTCAGAGAAGAAATCAAAACATTTGCCTAAGCACTAGAAAATTATTTCAGAGGAAAAAAGCCCAAAGCTAAATTTCATTACCTGCCTTCATCTATAGGGTCTCACATAACTCACAAATGGCTAGCCTTTCTTCACAAAAACTCATGGCATGGCTGGAGGAAGGATTCAAGACTTCAATCAGGACTCAGTGTTTCTTATTTCAATGAGTGCAGTGCACTATTTGACTTAGAGACCACTCAAAGATATCCAGCTTTTTGCTTGTTGTATGAAGACTCTGTAAGCCTGACTGAGGGCACCAGGTTTCATAGTACACTATCCAAAGTTCAGTTACACCTCTCTGTATCCCATAAAGAAACAAGGCTTCCCGTAAGCTATATAAAATTATCACTTACAAGTGAGTTGTCACAAAAGTAGAATCCAGAACCACATGTGGTCCCCAAGTCTTTCCTACAGTATATGTAGGAATGTGTTTTAGAGCAAAGATTCAAAAAAAATCCTGAGTTTCTGGGGAAGAAACTAACCTTGAGTCATCAGAAAACACCAAGCACCAAGATCTTTAAAATTATATGCCAAGGCTATAGTTTCCATCCACTTGGGATGCAGACAAAATTGTCTCTTAAGGATAATCTACAGACTCAATAGTGTGATCAAGAACAATTTAACTTGTAAATAAAAGCCAGGAGCATACTCAGAGGTCATACCTGCCCTATTTGGATGTCCTAGAAGACAAAACACTGTTGAAAAGTACAGGTAGGTTCCTGAGACTGTCTACCTTAAATCTGTTCAAATTTCCATTGACCCATCCCCCAGTACTTTTTAATCTTCTCTAGCTAACCCACTGCACAGGAAAAATGGAGGTCCATAGGCAATGTGTGAGTAGGTGACCTTGGAGAGTGTATCTCCTGAAGATATTCAGTTTCTGGCTGTACACTGATTTTATGCTGACTGTGAAACTTCTTTGAGCTCAGGGAGTGACAGAATTGCAATGACTCAGTGACTTCAAGTTGAGCAAAAATATTACACGATATGAAGTTTCTGAGAAAAATCTTTTTTTCTTTAAGACAGAATTGAAGAACTTCAGGACATCATCTCTGCTTAGTATTTGCTCAAAGTGAACTAGTCTTTATCAGCTCTAGCCCCATTTTGAATTTACTTTTTTCCCTTTCCTGACAATAAAAATTATTACATATTTAATATTTTGAAAGAGAAGGTCACTAAAAAAATTGTACACCCAAATGTTTTTAGGAGGTCAAATGCAGGCATCCTGATTCTGTCAAAATTCAGAGCACAATATCAGTCACTTTTGTAACTTTCATTGTAGGAACTCTATTTTCCAGCATTATTTTTCAGAAGTTTAGTACTTCATATTTCTTGTTACACTATGACTTAATTTATTTAAAAGTAAAAAAAAAAAAAATCATTAGCAATTAATTACTCCAAAGCCTTGATTATTAATATTAAATAATTACAACTTCCACAGACCTATAACATATAGCCAGATTTTTTTACAACTGTGAAAAAACCACTCAAATTTAGTTTGTTATTTAGATATCATCTGACCCTGATCTTCAGTACACCTTCACCAGTTTTATATGTGCAACCAGATCTACCCCTGATTTACATCATTTATCAGCGACAATAGAACCAGTTCAAATAAGTTCAATTACTAGAAACTGCATTATCTTCATCACTCTTTCTGTAACCTGAAACAACCATTCATGTCATAGAGTAACTATTAACCACATAGGAAGGCACTTCTTCCTCTATATTCCCCTTCAGCTCTGCTAAATCTAGATAAATTGCCATAATAAAAGCTGCTAGTGAGTGAGGAAATATAGCAGTGGAAGGGAGAGGGAGAGAAAAAGAAAGAAAGGAGAGCTCATCTTCTCCTCTATTAGATTAATCAGGTCCTCTAAACAGATTTTAAATGCCTGTGACACGTTTTTTATTCTCAGCACAATAAAATTCTATCATGCAACTAGAAGAAAACATCACTCATGCAGCCGACATAAAGGCAGCTACCACAAAAATCATACACAAGATATTTATAGTTAACTCATATGCTTTTTCCTATAATCTACTCCAATGAATAAGTAAAATGAACCTTAATAGAAGAAACACAAATTTCCATATGGAGCTCATGTAGGAAAAATCAATAAAACGACCATAACTTAGCATCTTAAGTGGGTAGCTATAAAAGAAAACTATCTCCCTTTCAAATACAGAAGAGGGGGAAGAAGAGGAAAAGATAAACAAAGGAAACGAAAAGAAGTAATATCTCTGTCAGCTCTTTTTACATTTTTGTTGTGAGCAGATTCAGTTTAATGAACACATTTGGTGTGGACTCATTCTAATTGCAGCGTGCCCAGAGACTAGACATCCCGTTACTTAAAATGTTGCTACATTTGTGATGATGAACAGGCTACACATTATTCTCTAGTAAATTTGCTTTATGCTGTTTTACTGCAGCTGAATTTGTTCTGCTGTTGTTTCAGGGATTTTGCAGGATTTCCATTAAAAACCCTATTTTTAGTCATTTATATTGGGGATGCTGAAGGGTAAAACATACAAACTACAATTGACTGACACTTCAGTTCCTCCAGTGCTAAATGAGATTCTTGAAATTACTTTATAAAAGCCAGTATGTGCTGGCAAATTAATTTATGGTGAGAAATACTCCACATTTGCAGATCAATTTAATTTTGTGGGTTGTTTGCTTCCTCAAACTTCTCCTCTCTGTTTTATGGTGAGATTGAGCTACAAAATTTGGAGCCAGGGTCTTAGCTGTTGTAAATAGACTTACTTCTATTGAAGTCAACAGGAGTCTATTGATTGACATCAGCTGGATTTTTTTTTTTTGGTAGTTCTTCTAACTATGTATGTATAAAAGATACTTCAACAGTGGTTTTAGTCAAGGAGATAGTTTATCACACCATTTCTAATATTCCTAGTGCTAAGTACTACTATTTTATTTCAGGCAAACTACTATACCCCCACTTCAACTAGATCTGCTGAAGGCTGTGATGAAGAATTCCTTTATTTCTGGAGAATACACTTCAGTACAAGCCTTTAAAAATATGTAAGGCAAAATCATCAGGATTATTATAACTATATTATTTTATCCTGCTTTGTGCGTATTTGGGATAAGAAGTCTCATTAGAGTTCTTCCTGCCCTGTCTTTCTGTGACTCTGTGCCATGGAAATACAGCAAAGTCATTATCTCTTAAACCTGATGACATCAGTTGTAGCCTTCACTTCCACTTGCATTTAAGCAACCCCACAGTGCCTGGTTGCCCATATTACAGACTCATCACTTCTCACTTCTAACTGTCCCCTCAGTCAAATGTAAGGTGAAACCTTCTGTGACAATATGACAATATTATCCTTACTTCAGTGGAGTTCTCTGCTTCAGTGACCAAGAAGTCCTCAGCTGACCAGGAAATTTTTAGAAAGCAAATTTATCTATCTTCCATTCTTGAGGTTTAGGGGGAGGGGGATGCTGGGGTTTTTTTTGTGTGTGTGTTTCTTTGTTTGTTTTCCTTATCCATTTTGCACAAACACTTTCCTTGTAGCAAGAAGGATCAAGAGAATTTTCCAACACTAAGGTGTTCAAAGGGACTAAGGAAAGAGTAAATTTGGATTAGTTTGTTACTTGGATCAAATCTAAGCTTGTTTCTTCTATATTTCTTCCTTTAATATTAGTGAGAAAGCAGCAGCTGTATCTCAAGGTCTGAAATTTGAGGCAATCCAAGGAATTACAAACCAATCGGCCCCACCTGAATCCCTGTGAAGATGGTGGAGTAAATAATCCTGAAAAAATTTCCAAGCACACTAATAACAAGACAATAATTGGGAGTAGTCAACATGGACTGGCAAAGGGGAAATCATACCTGACCAGATTGGTTGCTCCCTAAACTAGAATGACTTGCTCAGTGAATGAGGTGGTGTGGTGGGTTAACCCCCGCAGGCAACCAAACTCCACACAGACCCTCTCTTACAGAGACACCCCTGCCCTGCAGTCAGAGGGCTGAGAGAACTGGAAGGACAAAAAGAAAACTCACCAGTGAAAGAAAAACATAACAAAACAAAACCTTGGTAAGTGATGTAAATGCTATTGCTCACAGCTACCAGACCAATGTCCAGCCAGTCGCTGAGCAATGGCAATTTTAGAAAAACTCCCTTTCTGCCAGTGCCTTCCCATTTTTATTGCTGAACCCAACATCATATAGTATGAAATATCTCTTTGGTCAATTTGGGTCAGCTGTCTCAATTTCTTGTGCACCCCCAGTCTACTTGCTGAGGGAGCAGAATGAGAAACAGAGAAGTCCTTGACACTGTGAAAGAACTGCACAGCAATAGCTAAAGAATCATTTAAGTTTTAGTTTAAAAAAAAATATAGCACCATAAGGACTGTTGTGAAGAAAATTTACTCAGTTGCAGGCAAAACTAGTATGTGGGGAGCCCTGCTTTTTTTTCTCAACTGAGCAAGGCTTTTGACATTGTCTCACACAAAATTCCACTAAGTGGACAGTGAGGTGCACTGAAAACTGCCTGAACTTCTGGGCTCAGACCATTGTGATCAGTGGCATGAACTCCATCTGGAGGCCAGCATATGTACTGTTGGTGATTCCCAGGGACCAATACTGTGTTCAGCAATGTAGAACAAATTCATTAAGGACCTAGATGGCAGGGTGCCAAAGTACACTTTCAGCAGGTTTCCAGGCACCATAAAACTCAGAGTAGTGACTGATATACTAAACAGGAAGGTTGCCATGCAGAGGGACCTGGTCAGAGTGAGGAAATGGAAATAGGAATCTCATGAAGTTCAATAGTGGGAAATGTATAGTCCTGCCATTAGCAAACAGCCTTGTGCACTAATACAGTCTAGAGACAAACTGTCTGGGAAGCAGCCTTGCACAGAAGGCTCTGATCTCCAGGTGGACACAAAGATGCTCATGAAGCACCAATGTGTCCCTGCAAAAAGGAGTTCCAACAGCCTTCTGGGCTGGATTGTGAAAAACCATTGCCAGCAGGCTGAGGGAGGGGACACAGTTGGAATAAGGGGTTTAATTCTGTCCTTGCCAGCAGAAGCAAAACATGCACATACTATGGTGCATCCAGGAAAGAGCCATAAAGATGAACAAGAGCTTGCAAGATTTTTTTATATGAGGAAAGGAGGAAAGTGTTTGTATTATTCGATTTGGAGAAGGCTCTGAGAACAGAGGGAGTGATGGTTATTATTTTCTAAATATCTGATGAGAAAGGGTGCTGGAAAGATTTCATATACATTCAAAACCAAACTGCATGTGTTGACTCTGCTCTGAGTAGTGAGATTATGTCAGACATTTTACAGAGATTACCTCTGACCACAGTGATTTCATTAAGTAGGGTAGGTATAATTTTCCCTAGTTGTGTAATTTTTTTTCTTTATGGTTTTAGCCATTCGGAAGTCTTAAAAATATTTCCTTTTCCTTATAAATCTGGAAATTAATTATTTTTTTCTTCACAAAATAAACAAAAGTTGTTTCAATAAGTTTATTTTATAATCATCTGTCTACAAGAACCTGATGGAATATATGACTTTCTACATAATAAATTTAAATTTAGGTGCAATATAGATTAGGAAAAAATAGTCACCATTATTGTCCTTTCCTAAAAGGAATCCCTTTCATTCTAAAACGATTAGCTACTGTATTTTTCATTTAAAAGACATAATGAAAACTTATGCACTCCATTTCCCCATAACAACTGGGAACATAAGATGACTATCCTATGTTGCAGTAGAACTAATTATTTTGCTTGTTGATTTGGGTTTTTTAATTTAAAATATGTGTGCTAGTATTTCAAAGGTATTACAAGAGACTACAAGCTAGTTATCAATTTCAATGAAATTTATTTTAATGAGCACATTAAGAGATTATTAAAAAAAAATTCAATGGTATTACAAAAAAATGCATAGTTACCAACAGCTACAGTATGAAGGATATTAAGGCAATGTAAGAAAGCCAGTAGATAGGTATTTTAACCTGCCCTTTGGTGCAGTGCAGCCCAATCCAACAGGAAAAATATTTGCTTTTCCAAGGTAATTGTATTAAAACCCTAGAAATAATTTATCTCTGAAAGAGATGGTTTCACATTCTGCATGAGCCTGCAATATGCATCAGAAGATGGAAAATCACTCCAAGCTTCCACTTAATTTGGTGATGGAATTTTAACAAGAGTTTCCCAGGTTTCCCCTCGGGCACATCATTGCTGCGTTTTTTTATATTTTGAAGGACATTGGGAAGATGCCTGCTGCTGAGGTGTGGTGCAGTGTACTACAAGAGGACATTTCATTTGTTGCACAGCAAGATGGAATTTCCCAGAGGGCCTTCAGGGGATGTGTCATATGGAAGAAATACATGCCCACATGCAAGCACTGCAGCAAACTGCTTGTCCTCTTTTTGTACCTAGATGATTAAAACCGTCAATTTAATGTTTAATTTCTGCATTTAATTTATTATGCCTAATAGCTAAATATTTAAAGCAAAAATAAATGAGTTTTGCAATATCTTCTGAGCTTGTAATATTACAGGTGCATGAAAGTCCCCTTGATATGCATGTTGAAAAATATTAGCAAGATTTAAAAGGGAAAATAATAAAAAAGCCCTTTTCACTGGAGATCATTATATTTATTTTAAATATTAATGTTGAAACAAGTGGTTTCTAAATAGATTTACATCACTTGCTTCCTGTAAAGATTGGTGTTGTAATTGCCCTTTTTAGTGAACAGTATAAAGCTAAATACTCTGTAAAGAAACAAAGATAGCAAATTAGCCTACTTCCTCATTCCCAAGGAAGTTCAAGAGAGCACCAACAGTTTGGAAATTATAGCCATGAAAAGACAACATTTGCTGTCATTTTATGCTCTTCAAATCCTGTTGTGTTTGATTTGCAAAGGCCCTATTTTCTTGAGGAATAGGCTAATTAAAGAAAAAAAAAAATCAATTTCTTCTTGAACTTCCTTTAATTGAAGATTTAACTTCAATTTTCCTTATTGCAATGTCAAACACAGGCAATTAAACAAACACACACAAAAATTGTAGTGACATGGAAAATTATCAGTATGTTGGTGTAAAGACCTCGTTTAGTTCCCCTTTCCCCCCAGTCCTTGTTCTGTGAAAATCATTTGCAATTTTTTAATTTTAGTTTCTCAAAGGAGTTTTCAAACCCCTAAATATGCACAAGCCTAGTCATTCATGTTGATGAAAAGCTGAAGTCAGTCTTGAAACAGTGCAGACAATTTCTACTGGATGAGCCAGGAGAAATCAAAGCCTGTTGAATGCAAGGAGATGGATGAGTGCACATATCCTTGAACCCTGTGCATGCTGCTCAGGGCAGAGCTGTCCATGGGTCAGGAAGAAACATCACTTGCTAGCTGTAACTTTCACATATACAAGCAGTTCAGACAGCTCAGAATGAAATTGTGGGCAGGTGGTCTTGATTCTGCCTGCATCTATTCACATAGATACATGTTCTAAAACAGTCAGACTTGTTTTGGACCGAGAAATTAAGACAAAGCTGGGAGAGGATGTTCATGTCCTGTTGGCCTTGCTTATTTCCCCATGATTTCTTTTCAAGGTCAAAAAAACCCCAATAGAATCTTCTAAGTCTTATGGTGAGGAGAAGAAGAAGAAGAAGAAAGACAAGATAAAATAATACAAGATACATTTTTTTTAGGATAAGATTTTTAGGGAAGAAAAATAGAGGCATGCCTAGTTTTCCTCTTTCATGTTTCACTGAGTTTCTGGATTCCAAATATTATTTGTCTTTGCAAGAAGCAAAGAAAATGCTTTGAAAATCCCTGTAAAACTCAGAGAAGGAACAGGAAAATATTTTTTTAAAAATCACACAATATCTCAACTGAGAGCAATGCAAATCCAGCTGTTCCTATAAGGAAAGACTAAAGCCCCCCTCCTTTTTTAACATACTTAATTTCAATCACGAAAAGGCTATACTAAAAAACACCAAAATTTGTGTAGCTATCAATTAACTGTACAAAGAAAACTCAATAATATTCTATGCTTACAGGCAGATCTTCTTTCAGAAAGACATACATTCTAAGTTCTCATGTTATGGCGTTATTTTTCAAAGTCAAACATGATGCTTACATGGGATCAGAGAAGATCTTACCATACTCAGTTTTGTGATGACTAAAAAAATTTTTGTTTTGGTGACTTTTTTTACAACTTTGTGGCTAGAGACTCAATCTTCAGTACATTTACTCTAAGATGAGGTCTAAAACTATTTATAATGCATTGACTGAAACAGAAGCTGCAGAAAGGCAATTTCTCATGTACTGCTTTAAAAAATATTATTGTTTGTTATCTATAAGCAAAGTGTGAGTTTTCTGCCATTTTTGTGAAAGTGAAAAGATATTCTTTTATCTGAAGTTCTTAGGGAGCCACAAGAAAAATGCCAATGGATAAAAAACTGCATACTATTTGTCTGATTGTTCAACTGTCAAGAACAAACAGCTGAGACAACAAATTAGCCATTTGCAAATATTATAATAAGCATGAGCATGGTAACAGCCTCTACAGTGTTGCAGGAGTTAAAACAGAATAAGATCCCTGTGTCTTGTTTAAGATTCTAGCTTTCATCTCCATTTCAGCTATTTATTTCCATTCATACACACAAGACAAAATAGCAGGAAAAATATAAAAGATAAGATCAAATTTAGTCATCTGGATTCTTGTGGCCTCAAATACATGCCCTCATCTATGTAAATGTGTTATTATTTAATGTAATCTGTCCTAAAGACTAGAAAGGCATTTTAAAACTGGGTGACTCAAATAATTTGGCTGTGTCTTACAATCCTTCTTCCTACCTGGGAATCGAAGAGAATCTAAAAGTATTTGCAAAGCTGTCACTTTTTCCCTCAAAAAAGGAGGGAAGGAACAACAGAACAAAATTAAAACCCAACAACCTAATTAAAAAAACAGGTTAATCAATAATGAAGCTGTTTACAGCTCATTCACACAGTTATATGTCATAGAAAAATGCTGTTACTATTTACAACATTGTAACCATTGGTTACAATAAATAAATAGTTTTAATTGGTTAAAAACATTGGTTTTATGTGCAAGGTTTCAGTATTGGGGAACTACAGGAGTGGCTCCTGTCAGAAACTGCAAGAAAGCTTCCCCTGTGTCGCACAGAGCCAATGCCAGCCAGCACCAAGACACTCACTGCTAGCAAAGGACAAGCCCATCAGCAATGCTGGTAGTGGCCCTGGCATTACAGATTTAAAAATGGGAAAGTCACTGTGTGGGGGCAATTTCAGTCAGAGGAAAAAGGAGAGAACATGAGAGAGAAACAACCCTGCAGTCACCAAGGTCAGTGCATAAGGAGAAGCAGGAGGTGCTCCAGGAACTGCAGCTGAGATTCCCCTGCAGACCCTGGCAATGACCATGATGAGGAAAGCTGTCCCATGCAGGCCATGGAGGTCATGGGGAAGCAGATATCCACCTGCAGTCCATGCAGGACCACAGACCAGAGCAGATGGATGCCTAAAGCAGGCTGTGATGCATGGGGAGACTATACTGGAGCAGACTCCTGGCAGGACCTTGGCCTCCTGAGGGGAGGAGCCCATGCTGTAGAAGGTTTTCTGCCAGGATGTGTGAGACTGTGGGGAGCATGCTGAAGGAACATGCTCCTGAAGGACTGCATCCCATGCAAGAGACCCATGCAAGGGACCCATGCTGGACTAATTCATGAAGAACTGTAGCCTGTGGGAAGAACTCATAGAGTTCATGAAGGACTATCTCATGGGTGGGAGCCCACAGGTGGTGCAGGGGAAGAGTGTGAGGAGACCTCTTCTAGTGGAAGAAGGAGAAGCAGAGACAATGTGGGATGAACTTACTGCAACCCCTACTCCCCATCCCCCTGTGCCACTGAGGGCAGGAAGGACAGACAGTTGGGAGTCAAGTTGAATCCAATAAGTAGGGAGGGTTGGAGAAAAGGTGGGGGTTTTTTATTATTTGTTTTCTATTTTTTGTTATCCTACTTTAATTTGATTATTAATAAATTGAACTAATTTCTCTGAGTTAAGTCTTTAAGGTTATTGGTGATGATAATTGGTGAGTGATCTCTCTCTGCCCTTGTCTCAAACCATGAGCCTTTACTTATATTCTCTCTTCCCTGTCCAGCTGAAGAGGGGCATATAAGAGTGACTTTGGCATGCAAGCAGGGTCAAATCACCACAGACTTAAAGTGTTTTCAGTGGTCATTGTGTGCAATCCAAATCAGAATCTACACTTAACTTATTATCAAAGATCTTGAGTTAGTTAACAAATAACTTTCTTTTTTACAAGTTCTCTACCCTCTGAAGTGAACCCACTTTTCAGTTCCCCTGTTGCCTGGATCCTTATTTGCTCCAGGATTAAATTACTATTTTTAATCGTACAGCTAACATATATTTGTTATGTTCCAGCTAAAGAGGTTCAGTTCCAATATAGAGTAATAAAAATAAAATTTCTCTTACACCCAATATTTGCAATTTCCTGGGAAAAGGTGAGTCTAAAAGAAAGGAGTTAAAGACCTTTTCTTGTTTGGAAATAGTTTTGCACACTTATTGCTACTCTCTTTTAGATCATCAGATTACATTCAGAAGACTTCATAAATTGGGGTAACTGTATCCCACAATATTACTCTGAAGTTTAGAGATAGAGCTACCTCTAGACATTTCTGAAAAGTTTTGAAGCTAATAGAAGACAAATGAAACTCCAGGATTCCTATTCTCAAATATGGCTTTGAAATATTGTTCAATATTTTAAGTAAACTGAAGAAATATATATTGAATAGTTGTCAGTTTGATCAGTTGATACCTACATCTAGGATCAAAGTAGTCAACCCAGTCAGGTTTCCTACTCCTAGTGCCAAAGTCACTTCAGATGTGCATTAGACACTTCAAAAGTAATTAGATGTGAAAAATGTGAAGATAGGAATTTATAAATCTGTCTGCTGTAGGTGAAGTCCAGTCAGTTGGGTTTTTTTTATCTGACTCAGATGAATCCCCCTCCTCCTGCCTGCAGCCCATAGCTGAATAGTCAGTTTTCAAAGTCAATGCCATTAATGCAGAAAATAAAGTGTGGATTTAATTGGAAACCCCTCATACAGACATTGTAGTTAATGACTTTGCTTTATTAACACAAGCAGTTGACAGACTGCTTGTGTCGGGACTTACTTAAGCCCCAACAGTCATGGCTGAGCTTCAAAGATTTTGGTAGCTGAATTACCATAAGGTTCTAAAACTTCAGTGCTTACATTTTATGAATTATCCAGATTTCCTGGTTATGCAAGAAAACAGCCCTAGTGTAAAGAAAGCAGGATCTGTAATAGTTATGACATGTTTTTTTCTGTTCAGGTTTATAACACCAGGAGAAAATTTAGGCAGTGTCACTTCTGGAGATAACCAGGGTTAGGAATTGCAGAAGCAGTTAAAACTGTATGTCAGGCCTTTGTGACCTGAAGAGATGTTGCTCATTCCATTACAGTGACAGAAGCAGAAATTAGAATACTGGCTATAGTGCTTTAAGCAATGTACAAGCACTTAGAGAGTTTCTTACTAAGTCAAAATGTTAATCCCTAACAATTATGAGGCTATAGTGACCATTAATAGAAGTCTTGAATGAGATTATAGATTTCTTTGTGGTAGGTGCTGTGGCAAAGGCCTCAAGCAAAACTCAGAAAAAGCCAGAGAGATACAAATGCCCACGTACTGAAAACACTTATTTGTAACAGCCTGAATTAGTTTTAATCACAATGAAGCAGAAATTTCTGGATGCAACTTGCTTCTGCTTCTGCTTAATGCTACAAAAAACAGAATTAAGTTTTGTTCTATGTGAGAAATGGATTTGTAAGGAAACATTTCATTTGTTTAGACAAATGAAAAGAGATGAAGTCAGAATCTTCAAAATAAATTTTACTCCTATCCCACCTCCAAGATGCCTCCACCTGCCAAGACTGCCATAAGCAGTCTGCAATTGGGAATGACATTAGCTGCTCTTTGGCACAGCTGCATCCACTTTGGGGGAATATATTGATATGGTTTGCACTAGACCACATTTAGTCATCTAAGTGGATATAAAGAAAAATGCATACAGTAAATTCCCACATAGTTGATGGAAAGAGGAAGATTTTTGCAAGGGTCTCAGTTTCAGTCATGTAAATATCTTTTTCCCTTTCAGCTGCAAGGCAAATAACAAAGCCAAGGAAACTAAACTTAGTTAGTCCAATTACTGGACAATCATTAATTAAACAAGACTCAGTATTTTTTAGATACAACACTCATACAGCACAATAATGAAGCAGATTTCAAATTTTAAAGATCAGTCTATTAAAAATACATAAAATTTGCACATATAGCACTTTTCTCAGAATCTCAGATTCAAATGGAGCCTTAATTAAATAGTTTCATTCTGAGATATTGTTTTCCAGAAGACATCATTCACTAACACTGAAGGCAGTCATCCTATGATCTCTAAATTTGATAGTTTCTCTAATGCCATGGTTTTGGGAGAGGAGGAGTTGTGTGAGTGGAAGCCTCTAAAAATGCTGAAGGTGAATAAACACAGCATTGATTTAGCAATATCAAAGGTTTATTTTTCTGAACTGCCTTTTACAACACTTTTTGAATTCTCAGTAGTCACATAGTATTTGAAAACCTAAAACTGTCCTCCTCCTTTGCTTTTATATAAATGGCTATTTTTATAAAAAAAGATAAAAGGGAAACTAGAAAATTGCATTGTTGGTATGGAAAATAGAACAAGACCTTAGTCTTGCACTACAGAATTCCATAAGAGGTTAAGAGGTAACTGGAGCCCTGTTTGGGTCACAAGTGAATGTAGGATCATCCACTCTCCATATCACATTATGGGTAGGAAGCTTTTATCCATCTAGTCACAGAAAAACAGTATTCTGAAAACTTTTTAGTCTTGCTCCTCATTTGTATTTTTCATCTTGCTCTCTTTTAAATTCAGCCTTCTGAACTGAGAATGTTTCATAATAGAATATAGGATCCTGCACATATAGGGCATGGTTCCATGAGATGGTATTAGGCCATGATGTGATTGTGATGTGGAAAGCTGGTATCTTTTCATTGTAGAAACAACTGATATACTCCCTGATTAAGTCAGAATTGAAAATAAGATTAAGGGAGAACATTCTCTGCAGAGATAAACTTCTATTTGTCTGTTGCTATAAAAGGTCAGTTTCTTGTTCTCATGTGCTTTAACCCATTTTCTGTCTCTTAAAGTAATGAAAAATATGCAGTAAGACCTGTAAGATTATTTCCTTTTTAGGTTAGGAGATTTTTTTTTCCTTCCCTTCTAAATTAAATTTTTATGGGTAAAAAAAAACCTTAAAAAGAAATAAATATTCCTTTGCTGAGGGCTATGTTTTTAAATGGAATAATGTGATTTAAAATAATAATTCTATATTTTAACTAGACTTTATAAGAACAGAGAAATCATCCTCTGTAATTTGGTGAAAACATTGACTATGAAATTTCATGCAGATAAAACCAGTATGTTTGTGAAGACTTTGCAAGTGGAGAAAACCTGACAATATCAAGATTTTAGTGTAATATGTGAGGAAGAAAGTACCCAGATATTATATCTATTTTTTCAAAATAAGACCACAAGGAGACCAGCTTTTCCAGAAATATGTATGTTATATAGAAATATGGTAGCTGAAAAGACCAGCAGATAATTTTCATGTGTCAGCCTCTTGCCTGACACCTAAAGAGATACCAAGGAAAGCTGATGTCTCCTCTCTCACTGGAGACATTTCTGTGCTACTTTTTCTTCAAAATAAAATATGGGTAAATCATGTGTATAGTGTGTTAGTCTACATGTCTCTAATATGAAGACTATTTCTTTGATTTTAGTCATATTTGATTTAATCAATTTTTTTTTACTTCCTCTTCTTCACAGGTGGACAGGATGCGCTAGTAAGGCAAGAAAAAGATTTTGGCTGGAAGGAAGACAGGGATGAAATTCACTCTGAATTGGTCTTGATTCTAAAAGTCATCTCACAGTTATAATTTCACCAACTTCAGTAGCATTTTAAAGAAAAAAACCCAAGATAATCAAGATTTGTTCTGATAACAATGAAAACTTAAGTAAATATGAACAACATTTTTCAACATTTCTGTTTTTTAAATAGTTGTTCAGCTTGGTGATGTCAGCAAAATAATATTGAGATTCACAGAAGACTTTAAAAAGGGGCAAATGAAAAAAAGGGGCAAACAAAAATCCTTCTTTGGTTTAGAAACCAGAAATAAAGTTAATTCTCTTTTTTTATTTTGAACTAAGTGGATATTTTCTTCATTTTGCAGATATTTACCATATAAAATGTAGAAAAGTACCTTAAGAATAGGAATTATTGAATTATTTCATAATAGATGCAAATATTTGTTATTATATTGTTGTTTCTATTACTAGTCATTTTATGGTTTTTCCAACAGTAATAAGCAAAAATGTCACTGTTTAACATTGTCACAATTTGAGGGAGTCTAAAGACTAATGTATAGTAACTACACAGTTGAAAGATGTCTAATTTTTGTGCTTTAAAATAGGAAATTGCTCAGAATTTCTTTGTGCATAACATTCTTATTGAACTGGGTGCAGTGAAGCAAAAAGTTTGAGTGCCTGCATATCAAAGACTGGTTTGGCTATTTGCATTATTAATGTCACCCACAAACTGCATTCCTAACAAGGAGTTACATGAGTTAAGATGAATATTACTTGCAATAAATTTAAAAAAGCTGTTACTGCCGAAATAAAATTCATGCACTGTATTTCCAACTCCTCTCTCTGTTAACATACTATTAATTTCATGCATGTGAGATTATGTTTTAAAAAGGTTTTTAGGTTGGTTTTAAGAAACAAGAAACATTCACTGTTCTTCATGTTTAGGAAATATTCCAGAGGTGAATACCAGCAACACAGACTTTTAGAATATTATCCATTGAGAGGTTGCCTGAGCATCATCCTTAGATTGAGTCTAAGGTATAGTTTCTATTGTTCTGTTTTCTATTGTTCTATTGTTCTTGATATGTTCTTCATGTCAAGGTGCTTACCAAATGAATTATATAACTCAGCTTTTCTTCTATGGTATTACATTCTATATGTGAATAAATATGAGAACAAAGAAATCTTGGCTTAGACATTTCTCTTACCCTCAAAAAAGGCAATTGTTGCAATTGTCTGCAATTGTCTGCACTTGTCTGCAAAATCTGTCTTCCTATTTAATTGTTTTTTCTCCTTGAATGACTTCTTTTGTCTGAATTCCTACTCTAAAACAGGTAGTTCTTACCTTCCCTATCTTGTCTCAGTGCAGGCAACAGCATGTTTCCTATGCTCTAGTTAGTGCATAGACACATATAGTACTTTATACCGATTTAAGAGATGATCAATTTGCCATATTCTTGCCTGCATAGGGTTTTTTTTAAATTATTGTGAGGTTTTACTTTATACTTTGGCATACTAGATGATGACATTAAGTTAGCCCATGGATAAGCAAAGAGGTAGAAAACTAGTAGAAGAGGAAAATAAATCAGGGAGAAAATGAAAAGAAGGAATTCCATCAGTACTGAGAAAGTGAGGTGAGAGGGGTTTGTCTCAAGCGTCACACATATGGAGACAAACTAGGAAGAAACCAGATCTGACTGCAGGTGTTCATTTCAGAAAGATACAAAGCCAGTTTTTTCTCAGAGAAGCACAGTAAAAGGAGGAAAGACAATGGTCATAGTTGTCCCAACTGAAATTGTGATACACGTGAAAGTAAAATATAAGAATAAATAAACATTAAAAGAAGTTTACCTAGAGATTTTCAGAACTAAACAAGGCATGGCTTTAAGCAACCTTGTGTGACTCAAACATATCCATGTCCAAGCAGGATTTTGGTCTAGATGGTTTACAGAGGCTACTTCCAATATTGGTTTTTTTTGGTAAGATTTGGTAGATGGTAAATAAATGTTCTCTCTGTGATGTTATTTTGCTTATTCTGTTAGATCCATGGCTAGTATTAAAACACGGAGCAGTTTACTGTTGCTAGGAGGAGTAAAATTTTGCAATTGTTTCTTAAAAAAATGAAATGCTCAATCTATAAATATTTTATGTATTATATATTTAAGACTTGCAGCTAGAAGTATATTCAGAAAAGGGACACTTTGGCTACATGAATGATATACTCATAGACATAAAATATAAAAATTTTACTAACAGGAAAATTTCCTTTGATATTGACTGTCAACATAAGTAAAATTATGCACAATTAGTGTGGGGTTTTATCAGTATTGACCTCTTTGACAATTCAGCATTTCAGTTTGCTTA
Source organism: Urocynchramus pylzowi (assembly GCA_013397555.1). Lineage (NCBI taxonomy): Eukaryota > Metazoa > Chordata > Aves > Passeriformes > Fringillidae > Urocynchramus > Urocynchramus pylzowi. The sequence goes on along the minus strand of VZRH01003846.1, from coordinate 236,603 downwards.
AAAAATAATTGCTATGGGATTCCTTAAGGCTTTATCTTTAGATAACCATAAAGCCTTTTTCCTAGGTTGCTCAGTAACTGTTTGTCCTCAGCTAGCTTTTGTATTTCCATGGAAGAGGGTCAAATATTTTTAGCCAAAACATCTCTCACATTTTATTCCTTCTAATCTTTCCTTAATTGCTCCTTAATAAAAGTCCAGTAAGGGTTCAGAGTACAGCTAATAGATATTATGCATTTAGTATAAATTCCCTGTATTTAATCATGAAGTCCTTTAAAGACAGATTATATACCTTATAATTTTTTTAATTAGCATGCATATTTAGAAAAAAAAATACAAACATTTGGTGAAGAAAGACAGTTCCTTTCTCATGACTGTGATTTCCCTGCTATAGTTTCTTTTTCAGATAAAGCAAAAACACAAAGTCACTTATTTATGTCACAATATGCAACAGGGTACTCCAATATAGGAATGTGTTATTGGTTATACTTTCCTAAACTTTCTCTATTAATTCACCCAAAAATTATTTACACAAGATGGTTCACAAAGGCATATTAAAATTGTATCTGAAAGGCAATGGCTGTGAGCCCTCTTTTTACAGGCCTTATCTTTTTGTAGGGAAAAAGAAATTCAGATTAATTTTAATAAAAATAGAGCATATACATATATATATATGCTAATTTTCCTAAAATCCAATCCTGTGTCAGTTCTAAAGAGAAGGCAACAATTAAAAATATAAATACAATAGAAGAAAATGAGATGCTGAGAGGCAAAATAAATATCAATTAAGAATGATGGCAAGTGGACTTTGTATGAAAAAAAATAGAAGATGAAACCAGGGTTGGTATAACTAAATATAAGATTTTCTGAAGTCTTCTAAAAGGAAAAAAATATTGTAATGCCACCAAAGAGAAGACCATTAGTAGGTGGACACTAAAAAGGGAGGGAGGGAGGGAGGAA
>VZRH01003846.1:219281-230866 GCA_013397555.1 Urocynchramus pylzowi | reverse complement strand
TTTTTTTTTTTTTTTTGTTTTTTATGTGTTTTATCCAAATGTTACTGAAAGAAAATAAATAGGGAATGTGTAAAATCCCTAGGGGCTTCATAGAAGAGTCAGCTTGCACTTAGTCTTTTCCACAGTACTTTTTCTTCTGTTGCATATGTTAAATGCTGTTCTGCCCCTGAGAGCCTTAAGAGCTTGAGACAAAAATTAAGATCTAGTGAGTACTAGGGTGTAAACCCTAGACTTGTGTATGGTTAATTTGGAATGCATATCTTTTTCTACTGTCATAATACACAATTTACTATCTTATGGTATCAGCATATCTTGTATCAAAAGGAAAAGATTTTCCTTTCAATATAAGCTGCTGCTTCAAATTTTCCATGTAGTTTATATTCACACTCCAAAATACCTTTATTGTATTGTTCAGTTAAACACTAAGTCTGAGGTCTCATCTCCCATCATTTTGTTAGAAGCATTTGCTCAGACAGCAACACCAGGCTACAGGTTGTTTTCTGGAAAGACATTATTATCTTGCCTCCAAGATTTTTCAAACTAATATGGACAAAAGCAGGCTTGATCTCACTGGAAAGCTGTGCAACTTTATCTCCTGGCTCAGACATTCACAGTGGCTTGACTAATAGTAACAGATGAAAGAACTAACCAAGACCTCTAAGGAGCTTACATCTAAAATAAGATTCTGTATAGAAGAGGAAGGATGAGAATCAGCTGCCTGAATATATTTATCTGGAATAGCTTTAGGCACTATGGGGAAGTCTTTCAGATTTCAAGTTGCTGCTCAGAAAGATATGGGTCTCCTCTAAGTCTTCTCTCATACCTATGAGCTCTGGGTGAATATTTTGCATACCTAAAGGGTCTCAGATGACATTTAGGCAAAAAAAAATTATGTCCAAGACTGATGGCAATAAAATAGTAGAAAACAAGAAAGTTGAGTACGTACCTTTCCAATGTGCTGTAATTCTAACTTCATTTTTTCAAAGTCTTCCTTATCCTTATGGGATATTTCAACTTCCCACATGTCAACAGTATATGCATATGGAAATATGTGCAGACTAATTGTTATTGAACCTGGCACATCAAACAGTAGGATATTTGTGTACACATGGTATTGCTTTATGTAAGAGAGACATGCTCTCACAATATTTGTAGTAGTTATAGATGCTAAGAGCAACCCACCAAAACTTTTAAGAATGCAGTTCAGTAATACCTAGAAGTGTGATCTTCACAAGCAACTCATTAAATTAATCATAAAGTAAAATCAAAATATCCGATGCCCCACTGAGTCACAGTACAGAAATATGTTGTTTCAATACATCAGAGAATGTTTTCTGCTCACTGAAACAGCACTTGCTTTTGATAAAGCTTCATTGTCCTGGCATTTCTAAAACCCCACCTCTTAAAAATCCTCACCATTTTCACTTGGATCTCTCTTGTTCAGAGGAGAAGAAATATCTCTTTTTTCCCTCCATCCCAAGTTTCCACATGAACAACCAGCAAATGCAGTTTCCCACTCTAAAACTCAGAATGTACCTCCAAAAGATTTCTAGTTTAAACCCCTTATAGAAAGAATTATAAATTCATATAGTTAAAGAACATTGTTTAGAGCCTTTTCTAGTCAAATTCTGAATGTGTCTAAAGGATGGATATTCCACAATATCGGCAGGAAAAGTAGCATGGTTTTTGATCGCTGTTAAAGTGAGCCCTCTGATTTTTTGTTTTACTGAGAATTTTCCATGCTCCAAGCAGAATCTGTTGCCTCCCATTCTTCTGTTGTGAAATTCTGAGAAAAATTTAACTCTCTCTTCTTCACACTATTTTCTTAAGGTTTTGAAGACAGTATAAGATCCCCCTGTCAGCTCTCCTTTTGTAAGGTTGAACAAACCAGATTTCTTCATCTTCTTCTGCTTCATGTGCTCCAGCTCCTGATGTTGGTGGACTCTTCTCGTACTCCCTCCAGTATGCTAATGTCTTTCCTGGAATGAGTAACCTAAGGGCAGAATCATCAGTCCAATGCAATCTCCCAAGTGCTAGAAGGGAATAATGACATGCTTTGACCTACTAGGCTCATTCTTGCTAGTTCTTCCCAGGGTATATTTGGTCTCCTTCACTAGAAGGGCACATTCCTGACTCTTTAAATTTATTGTTGAGCATGGGTCTTTTTTTCAGAAATGTGGCTTTCCAGCCCACCAGTCCCCATCCTGCACTGTCTCAGGGGCTCCTTTCTTCCCTGGTGCAGGGCTTTGCATTTACATTTGGTGATCTTCTGAACCTTCTATTGGTTCACTTCTTCAGGTTGCCCTGGGTATCAATCCTAAGCTCCAGTGTCAGCAGATTCCCCCAGCTTGGTATCTTCAACAAGCTCATTGAGGGAGCAGACTAGCTCTTATAAAAGTTGCTGAATGCTACTGATCTTGTTATTGATCCCTATGAGGCATCACTAGGAATTGTGAGCCAGTTACTCAGTTGACCTTCTGAATTCATTTTGCCACCTGCTTTATTATCCACTTCTGTCCTACACCCAGCCCATACTGTCTGTCATCAGAGAATACCACTTAAAAATGAATTGTTTTTGCAAGCAGGCAGCCTGGATACTCTGGTATCCACAAGCAAAAATAATAAATCACAACATACCATGTTTTGTTCCTGTAAGTCTTGTAACAATCTGAGAAGTCACAATGGTTACAATACACAATGACAATTATTTTTTCTGTCTAAAGCAAAGACAGTATATTTCACAAATGATGGATGAATACACTGGCCGACAGGTGGAGAAAGGTATTTTCTACTGCTAAGCTACCTGCCTTAACAAGGGCATTCAACACAAAGAGCTGTGTATATAAAGGACTGTCATTGGATCACATGAAGTTATTGCAGAAGGTTACTGCAGCAAGTGCCTTTGTGTTTAGTTAGAAGGTTTTATAATTTTCTCAGAAGGACTAATGAAGCTTCAAATATTTTCTCTTTGATAAAATAATTATATAATTTCATACAGTTGATACCTGAATCTTCATTTAAAAAAAATCAGTTCACTTAATAATGAGTTGATTGTTTTACTATATTGAAATAAAGAGGAACCCTGAGTCTAATTCCTTAATTTGGAATGCTACATGAAAATCACTTCTCTATAGTCTTTTTGAACTTGCAGTTCTCTCTTTTCATCTGTATTTTCTTTCACTGCCAAATACTCAAGGTGGGTTTTCAGATTGGAGTTACCTGTCTTTTACCTTTTTAATATTCAAAAGTATTGATATTGCTTGAACTGTAGGTCATTATTTACTTTATTCTTTTCAGACACTATTAACTTGTTGCATCATTTTGTCACTAGCTCTGAAGTTCTGATACTAAAGAGAACTAAATTAACATTATAAACACCTCTTTCCTGAGCTAGATATACTGCATTATAATATTGCCATACAAAGTCTGTAATGGAGAAGAAGATAAAGATAAATATATCCATACTAACAAGTTACTGGCAGAGCACACATCAGCATTCTGAATTGGCATTGAACAGAGAAGCTGTTAAGCCTGTATTTATCTGATTACATTCTGAATTAATAAGGTGGAATGAATTTCAAATCATGTGATTATTTTTACTCATATAAACTTAATGAAGTGCACTCTGATCTGCTGACCTTCTTCACAATTCCAACCAATTTCAAGCTGTAATTATAAATTTAGGAGAGGTATTAGTGAGACTTGGACATTTTCTTAAAGACTCAGGCTCCAGACATTCTGATGTTGTAAAACAAATTTAAAAAGAAACAAACAGGCAAACAGAAAACCCCCTAAATTAAAAATAAAATAAAATAAAATCTTCCTACAAAGTTTTGATATGATGGTATTTCATGCCCTCCTTTTCAGCCCAGCATCAACAGTTTTGTCAAAAAATATAAACATATTTATCATTCTTGTCTTCTCTTCGAAATGCTGTCTATTTCAACCTTCATGCTGGTGCAAAAACAAAGGTAATATTTTACTATATTAATCAAGAAAATGGATAGAGCTTTTCACAGCCTACGAATCACTTGAAAAAAAAAAAAAAACCACAAAAGAACCCAAAAACCAACTAACAAACCAACCAAAAACCTAAATATAAAAACAAACAAACAAAAAACCCCAACCTAACAAAACACCCAAAATAAACAAACCAAAGTATTAGATTGCAGGTTGCTCAATACTGCTTATACTTGCAATTAATAAATCACTGTTTTTAGTAAAAGTCTATAGTGTATTTTCTTTGAGAATTGATCAGCAAACATTTTTTGCTTTATGACTTTTTTTTTTAAGGAATGCTCTGTTTAATGAGAAAGTGACAAAAGAATAATAATAATAATAATTAAAAAAAAAAACAATGCACACACGTTGGAATGGAGAAGTTGTCAGTAAAATATATTTATTTCTCAGCGACTTAAAGCAAATGATTTTTCTACTGGCAAGGCATGCACAGAACCCTGTGACTTACGTGAATGTCCTTGGCAAAAGGACAACATTATCTGCCTTTATAGGAGATGTATTTTAAGCTGATGATCTCAGAAGTAACCGGACCCCAGTGAAACAACACCCCGACAAACAATCCAAATACATTCGTGTTTACCCCAGAGTAAAAAGCAATTGCAGTTTGATCAAGTGATTGCAGTCCTCACCTGGGAAATCTGAAATCACCACCTGTTGTTTTCTTTCTATGCCAGTATGACACACTTCAGCTGATTTCAGCAGAATATAAAACAGCATTGTAGCCCCGGGAGGGGTTGGGGGAAGATGCTTATTCACTTGTACATCCGCATTTGAACTCTGGCAGCTGAGTTTTTAAAGGAAGCATAGAGCAGAAAAGGCAGGTAATCAAAAGCCCTGTAGAGAGTCTTAATATTGAAAAAGTAATAGAAGAATTCTTATCCTGTCACCATCTTTGATTACATTTATATATATATCTGTCTATGTGTGGGTGTGTTTCAACAGACCTTCTCTCCAAGGTGATTCTTTTCTCTCTTGTACCCCACATCAACCTCTGTAGTTATAACTGAATAGAACAAATAATTTCTATTCTAACATTTGATATGTTAATATTTTTTTAATCTTACAGAATGTTATTAAGGTGTTATTATGTGAAAATACAACGCACCACCACATGCAGAAAGAAGTTTTGGGGTTATAATTTTTTTTATTGTTCTGCATATTTGCATTATTGAATGAGAAACAGAGAGCTAACAAATACTTCTTTCATGGAGAAAGGGCTGTTAAATAACCAAATATCATGGAGCTGCTACAGAAGTACATAGATTGCACAAATACAGCAAAATAAAGAAATATAACATGGAATTCAAATTTATATAAACTAAGCAGTTCAAATCTGCAAGATTGCGCAAACCTAAATATACATTTCTAAATAAGTTTTTTTCATTATGGAATGAAATGCAAATGAAATCCACATCATTACTCAATTTTTTCCCTTTTTATTTGAAATACACCTATACAGTTCCTGTTGTCGAGTGTATGTTAGGGGAATGTTAGGGGAATGTTTACATTGTTAACTTTCCAAAGCGAACATCCTTGATACATTCTGACTTTTTGAAATAGAAAAGGAGACCAGAGAATAGAGCTGCACAAAATGGACGGTGCAATAGAGTGTAATACAGCATTTATTTCACAATTGTGATGCTATTCCAGCTTATAGCACAGACACGCAGCAGTAAAAGTCTTGGAATAAAGACAAGTGAGCTAAGACAGTTCTCCTTCAACCACAGTCTATTAGCTGCGTACTTCCCTTTGTAAATAAGAAAATGACACTTTAAACATTTACTGAGCCAAACATTAAAATTACAACTTCTCAGTCAAGGTGACAGATGGACTGTCTGGTCACATAGCAGAGATAAGAATAAACCAATTTCATCCAAAGCTCAGTTTAAAATAAAAACAAAATCTAAAATACAATAGCAAAAATTTAAGCTGATTACATATATATATTTTTATAAGCTTTATCCTGAATCTGAGGCAATCAAGTATATCTAGCCACTGTAATCTAGTGGTGAATAAAGATTGATTGTCGCAAAGCAAGGTCTTTGTCAGCTTGTACTATGTGGAATTCGCTGTATGTATGATTAATGTGCTAAAGGTCTTAGCTGAGCCTACAGTTTTCTTGCTAGCTCTTACTGCCATCTACTGACCAAACATAAATCTCCTTGGTTTTTTTGTTTGGGTTTTTTTAAAATTTGATTGCTTTTCTAACCTTCTCCAGAGATGTAAGACTCAACAGTAACAGAGTCAGATTAGAAGCAATGAGCACTGTTACAAATTAGTTGCCATGCTCTTAAAGCCAGGACTAGATGGGAATGTATGTTTTTTTGAAATTGAGAATACCATGTCTTGTGAGTTTGTTCAGAATAGTTTCTTCTGAAATATCAATCAGGTTAAACGGGATATTATTAAAATCTATATTATGTGCTTAAAAGCAGTATGTACACTAAGCAAATTAACATTATAGTAAAGAAATCTTTCTTATAAGAGAAACAGATACTTAAATCACAGCTCTATGTACTATGATTCAAAATTAAAAGAGAATTGCTAAATATACTAAGGCAATGTTGGATTAAAACCCTAAACCTGGATGATTATTCCACAAACAAGAAATATGGTTAGAGATTTTCAAAGACTGTGGAGGATATAATTTCAGATATAATTACACCTGCAATATGTGCAAGAACTTGTCACTACAAACCTCACAGGATCTGCAAAAGTTTTCTGAGGATATCTAATGAGATCTTCATCAAGTCTACAAATCAAAATCTCTCATCTGATCATGCTGATTTCAATACATTGGAATAATTTTCATGTTTAGATACAACAGCACTTCAAGTGACATGGGCATACCAAGTGGACACAACTGTCTGTGCTTTAAGACAAAACTGAGTGTATCAAAACTGAAGGGACCAAAAAAAACAAAACAAAACAAAAAAAAAAAACAAGTTTAAACCCAAAACCTGTGATGTAGTCAGTGTCATTGTTTTAATGACACAGGTAGCATTTGACCAACAATAACTCATCCACCTCAAAGCGCTCCAGCTTTGTTTCTCAACAGTCATGATCAAGTTCTCATATTGACTTTAACTCCATTAATCCTGCTGCAGAACCTTGATGAAAGAAAGTGAGAATTTTTAAAATTGGGCTTTAGAATCAAATACAGAACTCATATCACTGAACTTTAGATGGCTCCAGCAGAACCTTCAGTGTTTAAGAAGGTCTCTACACTGTTTAAAGTATTTCTAATTCCTAGCACATTTTGCTAGAAAGTAGACCAAGGCATGACCCCTGTGTGCCAGACGACCACTCATTCTTCAATTTCTCCAGATTTTCTTTTTTTTACTTTTTTTTCCAGACTTTAGGAAAGATGGATGAGAATGCTGAAAACATCTCATTCTCAGCAGCAATCCAGGAATTCTTTAAATGTCTGCTTCAGCCAAGTATGTAGTTCAGAAGAAATCAGTAAGACTCTTTACCAGTACACAAATAAATCAATGTTTAAGTGTTTTGGGTATTTCTTTTAAAGTCTTGGAATTATATTTTCTCCTTCCTAGTGCACACCCATGATTCCTGGATAATCTGGTAACAACAAATATCCTCTCCTTCCTGTGACTTCTCTCTTGTCCTCTGAGTAACATTACTCTTGTCCCTCATTGTTTGACAAATAGTGGTAGTCATTGCAGTGTATGTTCTAGAAATACATCCAAAATCATTCTATCCTGGCATATAGCTGCATCACATTTAAATAAACTTTACATTTAAAGTAGTATTTAGAACCCTTTTTAAATTGTCTGGTTAAAGCTGAATGTCTAGATTCTTTACTAAAGCCCCTAGAGGAAAATGTCAAATTTTATCATATGCTCCCTTCAGCCTGGAAGATGCCATAAGCATAATAATTTCTTGAAAATGCAGTAAGACTACTGATTTTTCTCTTATTGAGTTAAAATCCCGTTAAATTATTTATAATGGAAATGGTAACACCATCTCACATACAGTGGCATGAACAGGTTGCTCTAAAAATTATGATCCTGCTAACTTGTTATACTCAATATATTTGCCTAAGTTTTAACTACTTTAGTTTTTAAGCTTCAGTATTTAAGCACACATGCAACAATATTAATGAGGTATTATTATTCTTACAGCTTAAAGTCAAGTTATTTGCATTTTGTATGCACAAGTAGTAAGATAAGACAGTCCATATCAGATGCATGTCTCTGACCAAGTAAAGCAGAATACATTTTACATGTATTACTTCAACTGCATCAGAACTAGATCTCAGAAAATATTCTTTTAGGTACTATTGGTGGTGGGTTTATTCACCATGATGTATATACTTGCTGAAAACTAAAAGTGGGACACAAAGGGGAGAGGGAAAAAATGTGTGTCTCTAAGGTTTATAAATGTAGACAAAATCTTCTGAGGGGAAATCATCCAGACCATCTCTATTATATACCAAATGCCACCCAGCTGCTTGCTACAACCTTCCCCTAGCATGACAGCAAGAGAAAATAAAACAAACCAGAAGGAAAAGGTCACAGATTGAAAGATGGGGAGATTACCTATTTGACACTGCAGGCAAAATAGACTCTACTATGAATATTAATACAATATATTAGTGATGGAAAGAAAAATACAATTACTAATTTGAGTAATGGAAAACAGAAAAAGATAAAATTATTTCATTTGTTCTTTTCTACTCTCAGTTTCTCATCTTTCTTTGCTCCTGATTCTTCTATCCACATCTTGTTTACTGCAGGGAATAAGAAATGGGGGTTGTAGTCAGCCCATAACAGCTCCTGTCTGTTTCTCCTTTCTCCTCACACTTTTCCCCTCCTGCAGTGTGGGTTCACCATGAACTGCAGTCCTTCAGGAAAAAAATATCTGCTCCATAGTGGGTTCTCACACATGCTACAGATCCTGTCAGGAAAAAAATATCTGCTCTAGCTCATGCTCTCCGTTAACTGCAGCATCTCCTGTGTCGTGGAGCACCTGCTTTTTCTCGGGCTCTGATCTTCGCATTCCCTCTGCCACACCTGCAGGCTAACATCTTCCCATTTACACCTATACAAATAGTAAAGAATTATTTAGTATTGCTGTCTAGTTTAGTAAAAATGGCAATGACACCATATCTCAATCAAATCCACGCTCAGCTCATGCTCAGCCCTTTCATAACATAAAGTAATGTGCCATCTTCCTGAAACCTAGAAAAAAGATTAATTAAAATATTTTAGGTTACAGATCTTGTCTTTGGTGTCTAATAGTCAGGCTCCTATCTGTTGATTTGAAATTTTTTTAATGTTCCGGAAGACAAGCTTTGTTGATTATTGAGAGGGTGATTAAGAAAATTATTGTCCCTCATTGCCAGGCCTGAACAGTTTCCTCAATCTACTATTTACTGTAAATATTAGATTGAGGAAAGGATAATTTTAAAAAATTATATAAGTCTGCCCCTCAGTCCCATAAGGTCATGCTTAAGATTTGCATTTGTAGTTAATGGAGTAAATTCTACAAAACACTGAAGTGAAATATAGGATGGAGGTATTATGATTCCCTTGTGTTATCCCTGATGTGTGGGTAATAGTACTAAGATTTGGTCATATTTGTATAGGTCATTTTACAGTGACTATTTTGCAATAATGATTTAAAAACTAATTGACATCTAAATATTTTATACAAAGAGGATATTAGCTCATCAATTCCCTGCAGCTTTCCAGAAATATTACTATGAAAAATTGCCACAACACTCTTAAATAGTTGTCTTATTAGTACCTTGACAACACCTAAATGCTCACATAATTTATATAGCATAACACCTAGATTGTTCTGTTTTCCACTGAAATAGAGTTGAATTTCTTCTTAGTAACTGGAACAGCTGTGTTTTGGATTTATATGAGAATGATGCACAAGCACAGAGTGTGCATTTATTACTTAAATAAAGAGTGCTGGATACAGTCTAATAGCATGTCTTGCAGGTCAAAATAAAGTTTGAGAATATGTTCAGAAATTCTGCAGTTTAGACAAGCCTTCAGAAACTTCCTAAGACAACTTTGTCTCTCTTTGAAGATCTGGTCTTTCTATGTGGACTATGGCAGGAGACTGCAATCACAAGCACAAGGATAATGAGTGCATAAAGCTGGCTGAGATGAATCTGTGACTATGTGGTTTTGCTCAAACCTCTCAAAAAGCCTGTGACTGAACTCGGATTTAGTTTAGTATCTAATACATTAATTAACTGATATTTTTTAAGTCAGATTTCTACAGAGTTGGTGGCATCAGAGCATTACCAAAAACTGCACTTGTTTTTTTGTGTCAATAGGTAAACTTTGCCTCCACCTGCATACAGAAGGAAAACTTTTCAGAAAAAGAGCTATGAGTTCAATCAAACTTAATGAAGTATAAACAGAAATATACTGTTTTGTGCTAGTTTTGCATCCTAAAATTAGAGAAGAGAAGGAAAAAAAAATAAGGAAAAAGAGACCGTGTAGCTAAAAAGTTAGTCTTGTTTTCCAAAATGTTTGGGGTTTAAACTGAAAATGTTAGACAAAGCTATAGTGAAACCATCTGCTCAGTAGATTGGAAGAAGGTTGGAGTACAGAGGAAGTGATTCAGTTTACTTTGCCAGTAACATGAAGCAACCAGGATAACAGTCAAGAAAAAAGTGTGACATGGCAGTATCATGGTATGTGGTTACTTTATTGGGGAATAAAGTAATGAAAGGGGACCAATATCAAATATCAAAGTCAGCAAATGATAGTTCTAGAAAGGACTGTGCACTAAACTTTTGCACTTATATTGATTTGAAACCCTGCTGGCATCTGTCATTTTCTCACAACAGGTTTCTTTTGTCAATCATTATATTTAAAGGGTTTTAATTATAGGTCTTAATCAGACTAACAACAGCAATGTTATGAAGAGCTTCCTACTTATAGATTATATAATATAACAGGATGAAAATTTCATCATCCTTATTAATAAATAACACTAAGAGGTATTTCATATTTCACAGGACTGTTGTAAACAGGATAAATGTGATGTGCTACTTCAAAAATTGAGCAGGAGTAGCGATCCTTTTTAAATAACAAGGAGTTAGTATTACATTAAAATTAATTAGCATTTTCAATTATACTCTTTTTTCAATGTGTGTTAGAGGAAAGGGTTGTATCTGGAGAGTGCATTTGTTATATTGGAAAATGATACACTCAAAATAATTCAAAAATGGTATTAAATATTAGAAAAATAAGTAATTTAAAATGTCTGAGTGGAGAGATTCATCTTTGGAAAATAATAAGTGGATTAAAATACTGTTTTGCAAGAACATATCAATTTTGTCAAATGTGCCTATAATCAATTACTCAATTAATTTTCTTGATAAAAACAACCTTTCTCTTTTTCTTTTTTTTTTTTTTTTTTTTTTTAATTTCAAACTGTTGAAATGAAGCATTTCAACAACTTTTTTTCCAGAAGATTCTGGTAGGTTCTGAGCAAAATAAACAACATAACTTTCTGAACAAAATCCTAATCTATAGTTCCTTCCTTCCTTCCTTCCTTCCTTCCTTCCTTCCTTC
>VZRH01003846.1:187680-213531 GCA_013397555.1 Urocynchramus pylzowi | reverse complement strand
AAAAAATTTAAAGTATCAATTCTGCTAGGATGAAGAAAATGTCAATCTGCCCCACAAAAGTAGCCCTCTTTGTAGTTTAGCTTTTGCTCTGCTAACAGTGCTTCTGCTGGTTGTCATGAAGTTTTGCATAATAACACTATAAGCATCTGCATGAACCTACAGCTGATTTCAACAGCAGCAAAGGTCTTAGGTCTTCCTGCATACCATTAAGCTGTCATTTATGATCCATTTCAGAGGTATCTTATTTACTTTACAGTTCCTGATAGACTAGGGGTTTAAGAAGCAATGTTTCTGTGGCTTCAACTGAAGCAAGATAGAAGGTGGCTCTTGCTGCCCCACAGCACCTGATTTTCACCCCTTTTTGAAAAGAGTTATCTCCACTTACACTACTTAAAATCTTCTACTAGGTACTGTTTTTTACCTGGTTCTGTCAAAAAAAACCCCTGCTATTGAAAGTATTCTATTTAACATTTAATATAGCAGATCTCACAACATTGTGACTAATAACTGAGTGCAAACATAGGACAATACTGTATTGTTCTCACATGAGAAGCCAGAGCAACACTGATTGCAGTGTAAACTTAAGCCAAGAAAGAGATTCAGATTTCTTGTTCTTTTGTTGGTTGGATTTAATTTGGTTGGTTTTTGTTTGGTTTTGGGTTTTTTATTCAACTGAGGAATACAAAAGGGAGGTTAAGCAGCAGGAGTCTGAAGACTTCAAAGGTGGTTTTATAAAACATCTGTCTTAACCATTTAAATCACTGAAACAATACCAATGAAGACATGGGATGGTCGTGTAGTAGTTTTGGCTGGGGTGGAGTTAATTTTCTTCACAGTGGCTATAATATGGCTAATATGGGTCTTTGTTTTGGATTTGTGCTGAATGCAGTGATGATTATAGAGATGTTTTTGTTATTGCTGAGCAGTGTTAACACAGAGCCAAGGCCTTTTCATTGCAGTGAAATCCTTCAAAATTTTTAACTCAGCTTGCTGCTGTCCTAGACTAATTATTCACATGACCCTCTAAATGGTTAATTTCTGTTGTATTGGGCTTGCATGGCAAGGTTTTGGTAGCAGCAGGGTTTCAAGGGCACCTCCTGCGAGAAGCACACTTGAGACCAAAAAAGTGAACCTCTTTCAGAATCTTCATAATGAGCAGGCAAGGATAAATTCTCCTTTGCGCAAAAATAAATTATTCATATTTTTCATCCTTTTCCCTCTATTTGTAGCAGCACAGTTTCTTTGGGAAACCTGAAAAAAGCAATGTCATCTGTACAGAATTAGGGGTAAAAATCAAATTCAGATCAATGCCTTTTTAAGACAAAAAAAACCAAAAAACCTTGCATTGAAAAATCCCTTTCTTGGAGTTGGTGACAGAAACAATGCAAAAATTCACTTTGCCTTTTAGTAGCCATTATATTTCATTTGTCAAAACTAAATATTTCAGATGCATTTATGTCTGCTACATTATGTTTTCAAATTTTATTATTGTGGATTTTCATCCAGAAATTAATATAATGATGTAAAACCCTTCAGCTTATTTCTGCTTGAGGCTGATAAGTACATTTGTTCTTTCTCCTCCTTTAAACTTGGCAGTAAATGTTTGCGCTTGCTCATAGCTTAGAAATAATGGCACAAAGCCAAAGAATTTGGTTTCATTATCTTTCCTATGTTTAGTCTTGGCTCAGTATTACAAAACAAATTGAGAGTTCCCTTCCAAAAGCCATGTATTTCCTATGAAAACAAATCTTAAAACTACAGAAGCCTGATTGGTAAATCCCAACTGTAAAGATTCAGATGTCCAATCTTTGGGCTACTATTAAGATGATAAATCTACTTTGTTACAATTTTGTAAAAAACAAACAAATCAAATGGAATTATAAGGGGAAAAATTCTTACTCTAGACCAAATAGGACTTGACTTTAGAGCACAGCTCTAAAATAAAATAGGTATGAATTTGTACAGGTTTCTTCTTGTTTCCAAAACAAATAAACAAACTAACAAACGACACCAAAAACTGGGTATATGAAAAGCATCCTCTATTCAAACTTAATCTAGTTTTCAAACTTAATATAGTAGGAACCAGATTTGCAGCTCTCCCAGGAACAACAGTTTGGCATTTAACTTGATAAACCTAAGACTGACACATGATTAAAACACCAGGCTGGCACTTTTGGCCCACCATAACTCTCATCTATATTGCAGTAAAGATTTGCAAAAACATTGGTGGAACTCATACTGAATGACTTGATCAAATCTTGTTTTTCCTAATAACTTGGGAGAAAGACAGGTAAGTTTATTGAGTGTTGTTGGATCGTTTGTGGCTGTTTTCACTATATGGTCTCATTTCTTTCTCAAAGAAATAGTAATCAAGATCTTTCTGGTTTTTATTTAAAAAGATGAAAAACTCTAACTAAAACCGATGGTTTTTGTGCCTTGTGTATGAAAATTTGTCCTGAGATGAAGAATTAGATTCTTTTCCAATGAATAGATTTCAAACTAAAATACAAATTTATCAAATTGAAAGGTTTTTCAATAGTAGCTAGTATTAGAAACTTCTTCATATACAATATGGACAATATTTCTATTCAAAAAGAAAGAAAAGGGTATCCTTAGCACTTCAAATAGATTGTCTGGGATTAGAAAAGTCAACTTCAAATACATGCCTACTTGGCTGAGACTGATGGGCCTGAGCAAAATTTTCTCCCAAACAAGTGCCTTGACTTGCCTGTTGGCTCTGTTTTTCCAAATAAAATTTTGAAAGCTGTGGGATCCATCTTGATATACAGTAGGGAATTGCTTTAGGTTGGAAATAATAACCCAAACTTTTTGTTGCGCAATTCTGTTTGTAGCTTTTTGGACAAAACCGGGTTTATTTCAGGGTATAGGAGCACAGATTTTTTTTAACTCAGATTCTTTCACAGTATTCTGGTCTGATAATCCCAAAGCAGAAGTCAAGATCAGACAACATACAGGTTTGAAAACATGAAAATGTTATGACATTTCCAAATATCAACAGGACTTTAATTCAAGGAATGAACAAATACTAGGTTAGCTCTTTATTTATTCAAGTGGATACACTCATTTTTGTTACAATACCCATATATATGAAAATGCTATTTTGCCTCACAGTCACTTAAAAATAAAGAAAAAAAAATTGAACTTCTAGCATTATTTTAAATTCTTTGAATGCTTGTTCTGAATTTAATATAAAATCAGTGCAGTAAAATCTTTAATGTTTGATAGAATCATAGAATACCAGGTAGGAAGGAATCATCTGGATCAAACTTTCTTGTCAAAAGCATGGTCTAGACAATATGTCCCAATACCCTGGCCAGCTGAATCATACAAGTGTCCAACATTGCCACTGCTGGGCAGATTATAATGGCTGATTGTTCCTGTGAACAGTGTCCAGTTAGAATCTCCCCAGGAGTAATTTGTACCCATTACCCCTTACCTTTTCAAAGTGACTCCTTTCTTAAAAGGAGTCTTATTTCTAGGCACCCCTTTAAAACTGGAACATGGTGGTAAGATGTTCCTCAAGTCTTTGGTAGAACAGATACAGTTCTGTCAGTGTTTCCTTGCATAGCAGCCTTCTCATTTCTTTGATCAACTTTGTGGTCCTTCTCTAGACCCTCTCCAGTCTGTCCACATCTCTTTTGCAGAGCCAAGGCCAAAACTGAACACAGTATTCCAGATGTGGCCTGGCAGGCACTGAGCAGCTAAGTGAGAAAATGACGTATCTTTGCTGGTGATGTACTTGTTAATGCAATCAAGCTTCCTGTTGGCTTTCTCTGCCATGGTAGCACACTGTTCATCCACTAGGACCCCCAGGGTCCCTTTCCACAGAGCTGCTTCCCAGACATGTAGTGCATCAGTTTCATTAGGAGGCAGCTGTGGGAAACCATATGGAAAGCCTTGGAGAAACCCAATTAAATAGCGTCCCCCACTCACCCTACACCAGCTAACCAGGATACTTTGTCATAGGAGATGTACAGGTTTGTCAAGCACAATTTGCCCTTGGTGAATCCATGCTGACTTTTCCCAGCCATTCATGTTTTATTAGACTTCAAACAGCCCACACAAGCATGCATTCCAGATCTTTCCCAGGAACTGAGGTAAGATTGAGGAATGGGGCTATGATTTCGCAGATCCTCCTTTATGCCCTTCTTGTAGATGGGGATGACATTCTTCTGGTCTTCTGGGACCTTGCCTGATCTCCAGACATCTCAGGAGCTTTTTGTGTAGAATCATTGGTTTCAATTCCAAAGTGAGTGCCCAGCATTATGGCAGAGATGTGGAACCCTCCCCTGCAGGGCTCTGGGCCTGCAAGCAGGGTGCATGGCCCTTGTCACACACCCTTCTGTGTGTACTGCTAAACAAACTGCAGTGGCCTCTCAGCTCCTGTTTGCCCACCCTGCCTGCCATGCTCCCAGTTGCTGGTACTGCACAGGACCGCCCTTGGCTCCCCCAGGTGCTTCTGGCAGCACACAAATGACATCAGTCTCTCTTGTGCTTTCCCTTTGTTCATGACAGTAAAATAATGAGTACACCTTTTTTTTTATATACAAAGTAATAACACCTTATAGCATACAGTAAATAATACCCATAATATCTCTCTACCTCATTATAATCTCCTCCTTGAAGTTTTATAGTTCCCAGGTGGAAATCATGTAATGTTAACACTGGATCTAGCTATTAATCTTTGAGCGTATGCTTCTCAGTATCTACAGCCCTTAAAAAATGGTCTAAGCAATAAATGCATACAGATAAAATGTAGTATATCTGTATCTCTATTAAGGAAATTTGAGTTACATGGCACTCCTTAAGGTGCTACTAAGGAACCTTTAAATCAATTCTATTACTATTGTTAGGTTTAGAGTTTTCATTATGATACCACACCAGAGCTCCATCACTGATGCTCTTGTGTGCTGGGTACTGTGTCATGAATCAATGGAGGCAGCAAAAATGCAGTAATAATGAAATATGGGGTTTTTAAATATCACTTTTTCCTTACTGGTCTACATACATGGAACATAATATGTACTAGAAAGAACTCTTTTCACTTCTTATTCGTTTCTGAATCTGAGATTTTCCAGGGAAGCTGTTAAAGTGGAGTAACAAAATGAGACCGAAAAAACAAAAAAAGATATGGACACTTTTATGATGTATCATGTGAACTGGGGAATCTTGAAGTATCAGGTCAAGATATATTTTCTTGCTGAAGTTTCAAAGTAGAAAGTTAAAGGGAAAGCTGCCCAGCTTTCCCTTTCTCTTCCACTGTGCATAGAATCTTTTTCAGTATAAAAAAATCATGCTATTAGACTCTAGGGAGATCATGATGCCATCTAAAAATCTTCACAAGTGGAGAAATAAAGAACAGAATACTGTTTAATTCCATGTAAAACAGTTGTTGGGATCTAGACCAGGGCGGGTTAACTACTGTTAAAAGTCTGATAACCAAGGAATAGAGATGTAGATATAATAAATGATAAAGAAAAATTTATCATGATGGATCATGATAATATCCATATATCATGAATATATATTATGTCTATTGTGTTATCATATTCATGATATATGGATATGATATATGATATATATCCATATATCATATATCATATCCATATATCATGAATATGATAACTCAATAGACACAGGTCTGAAACCATTTCGTGCCCCCGTGAAGGATGTTTTTATAAGATTGTATGTAAGACTACATTACTTACACTAATTTTCTTTGTTTGTTTGGTTTTATTTTCTTTATTTTATATTTGGAAATGGATTAAACACAGAAAAAAAAAAAAAGAGCACTTCTACTAAACTGGTGTTTGCTCTTTAAATATAATTTTGTTATCGCCTGTCAAATATTGCTGAAAAGCAAAATTTGAAAACCAAGATTATGAACATAAACTAACTTTTACAACAAAAAATTATTAAATTTTGTAAGGATCAACAGATACAGATGTTGTCTTATTTTGGAATAAGTATCATTAAGATGACAGCTAGGGTGTCAGTGCAAGTCAGGCTAGATTTCGCTTAGTATTCATCTCCACATTATAATTTTTGCTGTGAAAGTATATCAAGATGACTAATACCCATTTCATTTATTTGTGAAAAAACTGAACTGCAACTTTATCTTACAAACCACAGCATGCAGTATCAATTGGTTTTTTTAACAGAGGTTTCAACATCAAAGTCAATAAATTTGACCTATTAAAAAACTCCACAAAAATAATGATGTAGGAACTAAGTAACTTCCTTTCAAGTCAGTGAAATAGATACATGAAATGCAAATCTTAACCTAATATTGTAACTGTCTTTTAATTCACATGATGAATAAGGCAAGAAAAAAATTACCCAGAGGTCCAACTGATATTTTTCTAAAAAATCATGCTTATTCTGTGATCTTGAATTCCAGTATTTTGTGGCTGCTACCGACAAGACCAGTCACTGACCAGTTCTTCCTTTTTACTGAATAGCAGATCCTGTGTCACAAGATTCTCGCTGATAACTTTTGATCAGAAGGAAATGGAATGTCCATCCTTGGAGATATCCAAAAGCGTAGTCCTGGCCAATCTGTTAGATTGCAGTGATACAGAAACTTCTTCAAATTGCTTAAGAAAATTTCATCCATTTCTTTGCCCTGACCAGGCAGTCTGCAAAAAAATTCCATTAGAATTTAATTCCTACTAGTCTCTTCTCTAATTCTGACTCCTGCAGGAGCAGTAAGAATTATCTTCTCCTTTTCTTGCTATTATGTATGAATGTTATTTCCAGAATAACTGTCTCTAACAGATATGTCACTGAAACAACTTCACCCACTGCTGTGCATAGGAGGTTCACATAATATTTATGGCACTTGTTCTGTGATGGAGGAAAACCATGAACAGACATTTTCACATCCATGAGATGCACACAATTTGTATACTAGCTCCTTGCACTTCTTGACCACCCACATCATGTCTTCCTCCCAAATAACTAGCTTAGAAGCTGCCCATCTAAAAGCTCTAAAAAGTCTTGTAAATGAGTGGATCATAAAGACACAGAAGTGAGTTCATGTATGAAATGGGCCATTGAGGTGGGAAAATAAGCCTGTCTTAAATGTCAGACAATTATCTGAGGTAGATCACCATTTATTTTGTTTGGTTTTTTTTTTTTTTCTTTAGTACTTTAGTGTACCAATCATTATCTGGAGTTAATGTTTGATATTGCCCCTTTAGACCAAGACAATTTAAGGTTTTATGTGTGCTGCTTGTAAATTCTATCCTTTCAAATCTTTTTTCTAGAAACTCATCAGCATCACTTTATTCACAAAGAAATGATGTTATCCAGTAAGTGCTTAGTGGAAACAAACAAATTAATAAACCCACAAATTGGTGTATTCATTAAGTCCAGTTCTTTTTAATATTCCCAGTTAGGTTTTCAAGTGCTTTAACAATGGTTACCAGCTGCTGCTTTCATGAATTGCACAAATGTTTGTGGAATAAACAACAGTTTCATGAAAAAATTTGCATAGCAGTTAACATTATTTATGTTGTCAAACTTGGGAAGCTGGGTGCTATTTCTGCCAGTATTCTTGCAGTTTTCATCTGCTGAGTTGGCCCCATTTCAGTTAATCCTTTTGTTTTAGTCAGGTTCTACAGGGTTGTATTTAGGAAAACAAGAAGGTAAACAGAGATGAACATGTTTTTCTGGCTAAAAAAGTCTTTCAGCTAATCCAATTTAGGAAACTGAGTGTGAAATTATACACAGCTTCAAAAAGCAGTAGAACAGATAATGGAGACCACAACTGAGCTGTTTATAGCAATAAAAGTATTATTGTGAGTCAAGGAAATACTTCATCATACATCTCAAATGAAATATGTGGTACACAGTATTTTTCTGAGCTAATTTTGTGTTATTTCCATTATCTTTTTAATAATTAGCATTATTTTTTCTTCTGAATCTGGCAAGGTAAATTTAGATAATATACTAAGGTATATATATTTATTTAGGTTCCTTATAAAACCTTTATTTTTGTCATGTTTGGTTTATAGTCTGCTTATCTGTTTCCAGCATGAGCAATACAATTTTCTGTATTGCTGTACATCTGCAAGTTATTTTTGATCTCTGGAATAGTTTCAATTACATTTTGGAAAGAGCTAGAAGTCTTAAATGTAATTAAGTTCCTAAAATTTCTGTGAGAAATACCACCATGGTATACAGAGAAATCCTTTACAGAACAAAAATGAAGCAGAAATTTTGTACAAACAATTCAGAAATAGGCTGGCCTGTCTGCCTATGCTATACAGAGAAATCCCAGTCTGTGCCTTTACAGAACAAAAATGAAGCAGAAATTTTGTACAAACAATTCAGAAATAGGCTGGCCTGTCTGCATGTACACAGCATTTGCTGCATGGTGGCTAGTCTAAACATCTCTCTTGCTCAGAAGTGTCAAAGGAAGCATGTTTAAAGAAGTAGTATTTCAGTAGAACCTGTGGGGAGCAAAGGTACGAGTGCAGAGGTTGACAGACTTGTTATTGTTATGCTATTTGTGTAGCAATATTTTTTACATTAAAATTCTCTAATCACTTGATATCTTGTAATTAAGTTCATGCTTAAGGCTTACCAGCATGTGAAAACAAGCCATACTTTGTGCTATTTAAATATATTAGGGTCCAGAGGGAATTGATTGATAGAGTCATTAAGTCACTGCCATCACATTTGAAAAGGCATGACAGTCAGAAAAGGTTCCCGATGACTGGAGTGAAGGGAATATTGTACACATTCTAAAAAAGGAGGGCTCTAGGAACTACTGACCAGTCATCTTCAACTCTGTGAGAGCACAGACATATCCTCCTCAAGGACATGTCAAAACATATGGAAAACTGGTGATTAAAGGCAACATAGCTTCATCAAGGGCAAACCGTACCTAACTAATCTAGTGGCTTTCTAGAACCGAGACACTTCTTCAGTGGAAAGGGGAAGAACTACTATTGCATCTACCTGGACTCTGTAAGGCCTTTGCTACTGCTCCAGTACTGCACAATATGCTTGCTGCTAAACTGGAGAAGTATGAATTTGATGTAGGAACTGCTAAATGGCTAATAAATTGCCTGGATGGCTGCTCCCAAGAGGTACAGCTAACTTCTCAATGTTCAAGTAGAAAACAAAAATGAGTGGTGTCTCACCAGGGGCCATACTGAGACCAATAATTCATCAATAATACACACAGTGGGATCAAATGCACCCTCACAAAGTGCATTTCTAATGTAGGAAGAATAACATTCCACAGCCTGAATTTGTTTCTCTTTAATAAAGAAGAAAAACAAAAAATAAGTTTGATTTGAGAAAGAGAGCAGCTTTACCAAAGGAAGCAAATTTTTTTGCTCTGCTTGATTTTCCTTTGGTTTTTTTTCTGTTTCTAGGTAATGATTATGTAACATAGAAAGATAAAAGAGTTCAGGGTTCAGAGACTCTCTGTACCACCCTCACTCTGCCTTTAGGACTTTCACAATCTTACATGCACATAATCCAGGAATTGGTGAAGAAACAACTTTCAGTGGTAATTACACACATTTGGTCTGGAGCTTAGGACATTTCCATGAGACATGTGGATCCAAATCTACCAAAATGAAATAGCAAATCCAAATCTCCCACATTCCGATTCTATATTTAAATCATCAAGATATTTGTCAAATTCTTGAAGACCTAAAGTATAGTAACAGGCTGGATTCTCTTCAAGATTGTTTTTCTCTTCACAGGTTAGAAACTAATAGTCAATACTTCTTTTGCAATTATAATTCAATCACCTAATCCCTCATGATTTGCCAGGGAAAAAATCTCCTACACAACTGTTCACTAGCTTTTTAGAATTCTCAATGTTTTTCCCAGAGTGCCCCAAAGCCAAGATAAAAAGTTTTTATTGATTGTTATTTCTCCTCACATATCCTTAAATCTGACTTTCTTGTAGTACAAGAAGTGATAGTCAATTCTGATGAAATACAAATAGTTACATATTTACATACACAGTTAATTTTAAAAATATAAGAATGACAATATATCTGAAACATTGCATATGAGCATGGCCATACATATTTTAAAAGAGAATATTTGAATAAATTTAAAGTAAGACATTCTGTATGGTGTTCTAAGCCATATTTCCCCTCTTGAAAAGTTGCCAAACTTTTAAATGAATATTCAAACTAGTTTCAAAAATATGATTTTTAACAGTGATTTAAGATATAGCTCAGATATGGTATTGGTGATTCAAATTTTGTATCTGGATTCTTAGATAACATTCCAAGTTCTAAATATGTTTTCATAATTAGTCATTCCCACTCAAAAAGACAAGATGTATATTACGACTTTTTCTGTTTAGCAATACCGCTGTCAAAAAAACCTAAACAAACAAACAAATAAAAAACCCCAAAAAACCCCAAAACCATATACCCAAAATAAATCTCTAATACTTTTGCTGTAATAATACTGACAGAATATAGCCAGCAGTTCATTCACTCAGAAAAGCATCAAGGAAGATTTTTATTTTCTCTAAAACTCTCTTAAAATCTCTGACTTTTTACTTAAATAAGAAAGATCCTGAGACTTCTATTGATATTTTTAAGGTTTGTTTTTCCCATGTATGACAAAATTAGTATGAAGAAACATATAGTTGGATAAACATAGAAAAATTAAATGTATTTTCCTCCAAAGGGAGTAAAAGACAGACTATGCCTTTGTTACATGATATTTAGGGGAATGATTGCTCATTTTCAGTATTCTGATAAAATTTGGAAGAGATTGCATTTATTGGACAGACAATTTTTCAAATAACTTTGGTTCCTTGATGTGTTTAGGGATTACAACCACTAACATTCCATTCAGCACAGCCAAAGAGTAACTTGATTAACTGCACTTGTGTGGAATAGATTTGTCTAAGAATCAGTTTGTTGTCAACCTGTCTGCCATCTCCATGAATTATGCATGCAATTGTGAAAGAACAAATAACATTTATGTTGATTTTCCAGGATGGGTTCCATCATTTCATTAGATTATTATAAAAAGGCATTTTCCATGACTAACAACTTGCATAAAATTGCCAGAGTTGCCCATATCAGAACATTTAGTTATGTAATTATCTTATTTAGATATTTATGTCTGCTCAGCTACACAATCAATAACTGAAGGACACACACCTTTTGCACCTTAAGCAGTTTAGTATTCCACAGTAAACAACCTTACCCTAAATATGATATTGGTAAAATTCTGAGGCATACTATATTGGTTTATTTATAAGACAATGTTATGCTACAGTAGGCTTCAGATGACAGCACTGGTGTCACACATATTTTCCACAAGGGAAAAAAATTATGTGAAGAATTTCAAGGTAAGATATTGATTTATGATTGCAGTTTTGTTGTAAATGTAGGTGGTTCTGAATAGAGTGTACCTCCTTCATCTGCTATTATTAATTGGAATCACTGTGAGAATTCCAGAAACAGCTAAAGAATATAAGACTAACTCTTCCATCTAAGTTGGTCTATGTTGCAATCATCATACTATTGTTATCCAAATGCTTTCCAGGTCTTTAGAATGTACTAAAGTACCTGATGGTGACTGAAGTTGGAGAATATGAGAAAAAAATCATATTGTCTGTATCTACATAAATAATCTATGTATGTGAATGTTGAGAGGAATCGACTTTCCTATTTTTAAGGTCTTCTATTGATGGCTCAGGCTTCAGTATCAGGTGATGCATCTCACTCAATGTCTCTAGTCTTAGACTGGTGCAGGTGTTACTGCATGTGGTGCCATATTCAGATCACAGTTCTGGAAAGGTGTATTACCATCTATAGTTGCAGATCTGACATTTCAGTCTCAGCCTCTCAACCCTGCTATGTGGTTTTGTTTTTTTTTTACCTCTGGCAGTGCCAACAATGAAGTTTCGCTATCTTTACTCCTAAACTGACTATTTTCTTTCTTAAGGATGGGCATGAGACAAACATTTTATATTATATAGCCCAAAAATGGCATTTCAGAATTCATTGTATTGAAGATGTAGTCTTGAAAACTCCAACAACCCTAGAGGAGGGGAATAGAACAAGTAATATTCCTATAATTCAGGGAACTATTTAAAAATGGGGATTTTATCGGTTTTAATTGTATTTTCTCTTTCTTTCTTTCTTTCTTTCTTTCTTTCTTTCTTTCTTTCTTTCTTTCTTTCTTCCTTTCTTCCTTTCTTCCTTTCTTCCTTTCTTCATTTCTTTCTTTCTTTCTTTTTTCTTTCTCTTTCATTTTTTTTTTGATTTTATTTCTCCTTTCTCTTATACCAGAAATGTGAAGAAAATTAAGACTAGGATGTCTTTTCTTTACAGTGTTTCAACACTTCTTGTTAATTTAGGTCCTCATTCAAGTATTTTTGATTCTATGCTTTGGAGTGTAGGCTAATATCAGGCACTAGTTGCAATCTACTATCCACATCTTTGTGCTCTAACTGATTATTTCTCGTTTCAGTAGAATTTTAGAGAGATTTGCTCTTGTCCAACAGGTCAAGACAGAGGTAGTTACAAATTCAGTCCCCTGAACATCTTTATAACAGCCCTGTCTGTGAGAGTCACTTATGCCAGGTAAAAATTAAACTTGATGGAAGTAACTTTTTCTCTTGCTAAATTCAAAAGAAGCACTCTAAACAAAATGTATCTACACCAAGGAGTTTGTGAGCTGGGGACAGTAAGATAATTCATAAACTTTTAAAACATCTTTGAAAAAGCATGTGTGTAAACCTGTCTGTAAACTCATTAGACTTTTATTTCTATTTCCAGAGTGAATGTATGTTTAAACAATATCAAATGCCATCTTCACTGATACTTCTCCACTTTGTTATTGAACATTACATCAACACTGATATTCACCTCTTCAAACCAAATGTGCCATGTTTCTTATAACTAAACCCTGTATTGAATCTTACTGGGAAACCAGTCTGTATACATTCCATCAAAATAAACCATGATGTCAGAATAGATTATGTTTTTAGTTAATACCAGGTCATCCTCTGTTTCCATTTCTGGCAAATCCACATCAGTCTTTCTGATTGCAAAAAAGCAATGTACTACATTTATCATCTTACCCATACTGCATTTCTTTACAGAATTAAAAAAAATTGCTAATTTATTAGACATCTCTGAGATCTCTTTCTGTTTTATTTACATTATTATTTTACTAATACCTTGGAATACTTATCAGAGTAAATAAAAATATAGCATGTACAAAATAAATCAGATCTAGCCTATCAACATTTCTCTTATATTGTCAAGGACAGCAACAACACTTTTTAAAACATGAAGATATTTTAAGCAAAATAAGAGAGAAAAAACACACTTAAAATATTGTTATATTAACCAACACCAATATGAAAGACCTTAGAAAAACAGGTTAATAGAAAGACATTACATATCTCCACACTTCTGTCCAAGGTATGGTCATGGAACACAAGAAAGAGACTGCAGTTTTGTTTTTCAACATAAATCTCTAAGAATTTGATTCTTTTGTTATCAATCCTTTGACAGGACATTCAAGTTTTTCAAATAAAATTAGAAAATATATTACTTTGAGTTTTTCTAGACTTGAACACATTGTTTTTCTTGACTTAAAGCAAGTCTTAAAGATGGCCCAGGACCAGAATTCTAAGGAAAAACCAAATTATCCGTGAACAATCTCAATAGCAGTGCAGTTTCCTGAGGTTTTACAAATCTGTCATTGTATTGAGGCAAGTTTATTTGAAATAATAATTATGTAAGCAAAATTAAAAGCAAAACTTTGGATGTACATTCAAAGAGGATAGGCCCCCATAGTTTCTTATGGGTTATGCACAAAAAACATTACACATTATGCTTTTAATAAGTACATCACATGAATTGCTACATCAGATAGTATGAATATATGAGAATGAAATATAAAACTTTCACTTCATCCTCATTACTGCTCACACACTAATTTCTAAAATAAAACTAAACAGTGAAAAAAGTGGAAAAACCCATGTTAGAATTTTCATAGATGTTTTAGAGTAATGCAGATGGCAACAGAGTAAGAATTTTTTTTTTTAATAGACTCTGGATATTTTGAAGCAGATCACACACAGCTGTCTGGAAAATAATTTTGATATAAAAATAGATAAAGATTTTAAAAAGGCCTAAGTATGAACAAAAAATAATTTTCAATCTTTTGATGACACACTACCTCCTTATTAAAAACCCCAACAACAAAACATCCTGAAGCAAAGGTTTTAATCATGAAGTTTTGTCATGAACAATGAATGAATGTGTCATTGCCGTCTTGCACAAATATGAAATTACAATTACTTGTGATTGCCGAAAGTGCACTCTTACATGTTCCTTCTGATGAGAAAATTATCATCCTACGCTTCATTATTTAGTATATTTAATCAAATAGTTAAACCATGTCTTCTTTAATCTGTAAAATCAAAGTCCTCAAAACTTTTGGATCTTTTGTGTTTTTCAAACCACATTCAATCCTTTTTAGCAGTTTAAATTTCAAAAGTTATGAAACCCCTAAATAATTCTGCTTGTTTATCTTGCTGCATCCTTGAGTGATATATATCTAACAATGTCTTTAAATATATGAGCAGTAAAAACTCCTAATCTGATAAGAATCATAGGCAGAAGCCTCAACTAAACAAAAAGATCAACAGCTGAGATCAGAGGGAGCAGTTTATACTAACAGTCTCAGAAAATTTGAAAACAAGCTATTACTCGGCTCTGTGTTCACAATGTTCGTGCCACTTTTTATGAATGTTTTGCTGGGGCCTAAGAAATTGAGGTTATCAATAAAGACAATTTCTTAATGAGTGCCCTACACAGAGAAATGACAAATGTGTATATCCAGAGATATGGTTCCCATGGAAACCATAATTCAGCCAGTTTGTGCACATATATTAAAGAACACGTTTATGCAAGGAAGATGAGATATGGTTTCTTTGGGGAGCATTGGCTTTACATACATAACATTGACTTTACTGACTTTTGTGTGTGCTAAGTGTCAAGCATTGTTTTGCATTAGTATACCTTGTACTTTACTGCATTATATTTGCTGAATAGCACACTGCATGCTTCTATACTGAAAGGAAGTTTTGTGGCATTTTCATGCAGAAGATAGACACAAGGTAGTAATGAGAGCTGAAATTATAAGTTTTCACTTTCAGGTTATTCTTTCAGCTGTCAAACTTGGAGCAGAAAGAACATTTCTACTTACAGATCTGCACAGCTGCAGAGAGAACCATGATCTCTTTGTTTGAGGGAATTACACTAGTAAAAATATTACACAAAAGAATTTACCTTAGAGCATTACACTGTTAGCTTTCATCTTTAATAAAAAACAGACGTTATAGATGTAGAAGTCTAGAAAGGAACTTGTCAATATTCTTAAGCTAGTGAGAGTTTAGCTTTCTTGTTAGACATTGAAAGACTTCAAATTTACATAATGGTCATGTTACATCACAACAGCTAAAGACCTGCAAGGCCTGAATATTTAGTAAGTTTTACCTATAAAGCCTGTCTAAAAATACATTAGACACTTGCAGGCACAATTGCATAGTAAATGAAGTAGAAAGCTGACAAAAAAATAAAAAAAACAAAAATAAAATGTTTTGAAATTCAGATAAAAAGCATACTTCATTACAAGATTTCAGGATAAGAACCTGAGAAGAGCTATCAGTTTAAATCCCACTCCAAGAATCTATGAGTGCAGATAGAATGACCAGAATTCAACACTCTTATTTTTGCCTTACTTAAGTTTCACATTCATGCTTGACTGGGAGCAAGCATATACTGGAAAAGACTAGAAAATTCCTAGTTGTGGTGATTTGGCCCTGGTTAGCAGCAAAGTTCCCACACAGCCACTTGCTCACTCACTTCCCCTCTCCCTAGAAGGAACTGGGAGAAGATGGAAAGAACATGAATGTGTCGATTTAAAAGAAAATAGGAAAATCACTTACCAATTACTATTGAGGGACAAAATAGACTTGTGGAATTTAATGTATTGACAAGTAGCATAACCTAAACTTATTATCACTGATTCCAGTATTGGGAAACAAATTTTGTTCTGGTTTTTGTTGGGATAATTTTCCTTATAGTAACTTGCATGCACTGTTTTTTGAATTTGTGACCAACCAATGTTAATAACAGAGCAATGTTTTAGCTGTTGGTAAACAATGCTTAAAAAGTGCCAAGACCTTCTTTGTTTCGAATTCTGCTTTGGCAACAAGTAGGCTAGGAATTTGCAAGAGATTGTGAGGGGACACAGCTGGGACAGCAGACCCTATTTTGTGTTTTTAACCCCAGGTGGCAACTAAGGTCAGCGCTGTGTTAATGTATTTCATGCATTTACATATCTTCCTATACAATTGATACAATTCCTGTATCAAGCAGGCATTACCTTGGACTAAGCTTTAGTGAAGATTCCTATTTTGGAAACAGGTTTAAAAAAAACTGCATTTACAAAAAAAGCCAAAGAACATAATACAGACTGTTATTTGACTTTAAATTCACAGTAGATGCTTACAAAAATAGCTCACTCTTCTATCAAACATTGTCACATGTTAAAGTCAGTGATTTTTCGTGGAGAAAGATGCTACAAATTTTAGTCTGAGTTATCAGGATCTATCCCATAATTATTACAGTGAACCACTAAAGTCTTGACATTTATCACACTATGGTATTTGCTGTTAGTGAGGCATTTGCAGTCCCCCTAAGCTTGAATGGGGAGTACTGCAAATACCATGTGAAGTTTAACTACCATCAGCAGTAAATGTCAAGATTTTAATGGTTCCTGCTCTACATGTAATATGAATTTAGAACTCAAAATATTCAAAAAGGTCTGAGTTCTGAACTGAGTTTGTTTTTTTGCATCCTATATGTCATCCTGTAATTTTACTAATTTAAGTTATACTTGAGGTGTATTTCAGGTTTATGGAAACTCTTCTGTCAATAATTTAACATTAGTTTCACTTTCTTAGAAACTTGCATCCTGCATAGCAACACTCTACACAAGTGTTGCAAGTAAGTGCAAACATTACTGAATCATTTACATAAAAAGTTAGTAGTCTGTTTTATAATAATATAGTATAAAAAATTAGTTTTGTAAATCATTCTTCATTAGCTAGGACTAAACTATTAAGTAATGTTACTGTAAGATGCTACCTAGAATAGATGTGAATAATATTAGAAGTTTTGGTATTATTCTTTGAGAGTCAAGAGAAAATAAGTGCAGGTACAAATGGCATGCATGAGCACACACATTTGAAATCAGACCTTTTTCATTGCCCCATTTTGTAAGGCTGCGAGCTCTACTTTGTATACAAGCCTTGTTCACACATTTTACTCCCTGCACACTACAGGGGAAAATGTAAATTGGCTAAAATGCAGTAACTGATAACATTTCATTAAACATGGACAGTTTTAAACCTTAATAAACCTCCCAGGTCTGGAGGATCATTTCAGAAGGAGGAGGGAAAGAAATAGTTAATAAAATCGAAGCAAACTAACAGAATTAGAGAAGCAATGCAACCTCTTCCTACACTTCTCTGCCAGCTTATAGAGCATCAGGGAGCTGCTCACTCTGTAATTCATATCAGGTACCCATGAAAAGTGGTGCAATTTCCAGTGATATGTAGAAGTCCTGAGGGGTGACTTCAGCTATATCAGCTATATACTTAAAATTGAATCCATGTATTGCATTAATTATTCAACACCATGCACTGCAAAAGATTTTGGTTCTGAAAAAACAGTGTCTTTTACATTGTTCAAAAAGTAAAAGAGGTTCTTGTACTTATTTTTTTAAAAACTTTTTCTGACTTATCTATAGTTTTGTATGAGGCAAAAAACTATTCCAATTCATTATCTAGTTCACTAGAACTGTCTTTAATAAATCTCCTGTCACATTAGGAGATCAGATGACCCTTCCACCACCCATTGTTTATTATTGTGGAGAAAAGTTATGTAGCATACAGACTCTATATAGTGCCAGATATTTTACCTAAAGAAAACAATAATGTTGTTAATTCTGATAAGTATGTATATTCACTTACTATCAGTGATGTTTTTCAAATGGAACTGGAGAGTTTGGCTGTATTTCATTCAGTTTGTGAAAGGAGCAAACCTCAAGTAATGAAATAATTCTATTTCACAATTCATACAGCATACATCCTTGTCTGTGGATATGCATAGGATAAATTATGGGATATTTAAGGTATAAAGACAAAGAATATTTAGAAATAATTTCTATTAAGTAATGCTTACAGCCTGCTATCTAGTGCTTCACAAATTTGGGTTTTTAATAAAGAAAAACATTTCATGTGCACAACATGTGTAATATTTTTAATTACTAACCAGGTAACAATAAAGAATGAGCATATATGTATACCCTTACTTATAGAAAACCTATTTTTCTCAGGATTTTCAAGGAAACAAAAGCTCATAGATAGAAACATTTATTTTTTCTTTCTATATGGAAAACAAACTGTATCAGTCAGCTCCAGTCTTTGAATTTTTATATGCTTGGTACAGGCAAGAAGAGAAAATCTATTTGACAGTTTTCTCCCTAGCTCATTTTAATAACTAGAATAATTCATGGTAGACAAGTGTTTTCAATCAAATTTATCACTGCAAAGAAAGAAAAAACATAAAAGGACCAATTATTTACCTCATGATACTCTTGCAGTGAAATGCTAAACATTGGTTATTGATTATCATTCATGCAATTTTCTGTATCTATTACAAAATGCTTTGAAAAACACGGAAACAAATTACTTCTATAGAAACTTACTCCTATTTTTAAATAAAAAACTTGCTGGCACTCTTTCAAAAAAAAAAAAAAAAAAAAAAGCTAGACTTGTAAATAACCATAAACATGTGCCTGAGTACAAAAGACTCTAATACACGAGGCAGGTAGAATTCTGCTATTAAATATCAAGCTTATATCTCTATTTCAAAAAAATGTGCTCAAGGCCATGTTTAAAGTTTAATTAATGAAGAAACAACCACTGGGAATTGTTACTGTACATTATCTTATATAGTCAGTCATCACTCTTTTCTTAATTGCTCTAAATAATTTTGGAGCAGTTTTCCCTAGCCCCTTCTTTATTTGTCCTGGTTTCAAAATTGATACAAAGTAAAAAAAAAAAAAAGTACCCAGCTTGAAATGTGATAAGTGCACTAGGAACACATTCAGCCTAACAGTCTGCATAGAATTTTCTTAAGAAACTTCCAGCATCCTCACATGGTTTAAAAAATATTTTCTACTTTGTTAATTTGGTACTCATAAAGCCACATTTTTTAAAAATCTAATGTCATTTTACATAATAACATTTTACTATGTGAATGTATAATAATTATATTATTTTTATAATTATATTATTTTTAAAATCTAATGTCATTTTACATAATAACATTTTACTATGTGAATGTATAATAAAATGTATACTTGAAAACAGTTATGTATAATCAGATGAGGTAGAATTATGAAAACAGAAAACAAACAGAACATTTCTTCATGCTTCTGAGATAGGATTCAGCTCAAGATTCCTAAAATGCAGTATATAACTGCAGGTCTCCAAGGCTCGGCAGATGTTATCTCCTTAGGTAACTTTGATTATTCTTGTATTTGGACATCTGTACAGCTTTCCATTCTATAAGTGAGCTGCCTAAATAGAGGCACACACAACCAACTTGGAAATTTTAAATAATTGTATTATTCCCAGTCTTCAGCTGCTCATACAAAAGAGTTAGCTCACCTCACTCACAGTTTTCTGTGAATTTGTGTCTGTCAGACCTGTGTGAATATTTCAGATACCTTTAGCACACCAGGAAGCTCTGTTACAGTTAAGAGCTGATTCTCATCTCCAAGTTTCCCTGGTTGATTGGACCATCTCACCACTGATGATGGGGGGAACATGGAAACGTAGCTCAGACACAGATCTCTAAATTCTGACATTTGAATAAAGTTTTGAGGATTTAAAAGCTATTACAATGACCTTGTGCGCATCTCCTCATTTCCGGGCATTTGCTGGCCTGGGCTCACGTCCAGCTGGGAAAGAGCACAGATCATGGCCTTGAGGAAAATTGCTCTGAATAAGGTGGACTTGGCAGGGTCTGCCCCCCTTTCCTCCCAAATGGAGCTGTACTGCTGGGACTGGCCCGAGTTCCAGCCTCTGCCGTGCCAGAACCAGAGTAATGCCATCAGCCTTGCCCTATCCCCAGAGAAATTTCGAACATCCAGGTCTGGGCCTTTCCCAGTTTTCCCCAGCTGCCCTTTTCCCTAGCTGGGTCAGTGAAACAGGTCCTGGATGCCAGTCCCTGCCCTGATGTCCCCTAGGGAACCTCTGATGCCCTCAGGCAGGCACATGTTGCACCTTCACAGACTTACAGTGCAGTCAGCATCACCATCATCCATCTGGCTTCTGGAAAATGGGTAAAAACAGATTACTAAATTTCTTATTTCTTGCTTCTTGTTCTGTTAGAGGTGTTTAAAAATTATTCCAGAAGAGCTCCATACTCTTAGATTACTTAGGCAAAAAGAATTTAAAAGTCAGCTGTTTAAAAAAAAAATAAATTATCCATTTGGAAAGATATCCAAGATATTTGGAAAGAACAACTGTAGGAATTGGGACTTTAAGGAAAACTGCATAGTTTGGAATATATCTATAGAACAGATAATAATCTGTTGGATTAATCTCCATGGAGTGGTTATCCTTTCATTTCTACTGATAAGTAGTAGGTAATAAAAACCTAGGCCCTTACCTGTGTACTGGTACGAACTTGTGAGATCTGTGATGTACAACCCATTGCAGATAAGCAAAACAAAACAAGGCTGGTGTGAGGGTTGCCTTCCTGAGGAATTTCTGGTAAAGGAAAAGGTGTGTGGAGCCTCTGGCTGTTGGCTACATCCAAAGTCATTCTAACTTAACAGACTGTAAATAGAAACTTCTGCAGATGAGAAAAGCAGTTTTCTTGAGAGGATTGCTGAAGTTTAGGATGTGTGAATGGAATATTCTGCAGATGGAGCAGGCTGGTGGGCATTTCTCATAACTGAAAAACACTCTTCATCAACCATCTTAACAGAATGGGAATAAGAAGTATATCTTCTCAGAACTATATCTTCTCAGGTATGAGGGAAGTGCATGACCCAACACCTGAGATATTCAAACTGATTTACAGAAGGCAATCATAAGGATGTGTAAGGCTAAGTGCCTAAAGTTCATTTTTAGGAATATTAACATCCTTATCTGTCAGAATGACATACTTTCAGAAATGTGTGCCCATCCTATACTCAGACTCCTGAATATTAATACTATGGACTGATGAGAATTTCCTGGCTTTCTGACTTGAATATAATGACAGCTGCACAGTACCAAGAGATGAAATTTTAGTATTCTGTAAAACTCTCACATATAAGAGTAAAGGCATGAATTACTCATCCTGGAGACAGAAGTTCACTTATGGATGAACTCTCAAAGATGTCTGTTTGTTGTGCAGACATTTGGGTTTTGGACCTTCAAATATCTTTAGACTTGCTAGTACATTGGCAATCACAATAAAAGACTTGTGCATTGAGACAAACAAAAATAAGTAGGATTCAAATTCAAGGAGAGCATAGGGTATTATAGCTAGGAAGAAACAATCATCTACACAAAACCAAACAAATCTGATAAGAAAAGTAGGAGAAAGCTTATGCTTGCTGGGCTTAATGAAAGTAAATGTTTTGTTAGATAGGTGAAGGGGGAGTTTTGGCTTGCTTTGCTTTTAGCTCACGTCTCAAGTCAGGTTCAGTCTTGGAAATGTGAAAAACAAAATATTAAGGAGAAAAACCCAGAAGATAAAGACAGGCAAATCTAAGAAACATAACATTTATAAGATTCATAATCCATGGAAGAGAAATCTGAAATACTTGAGAGACAACTGCAAAGTGGAAATGAAGGTTGCTGGAAATACTTGAATTTGACAAGAATTAATGAACTCAAAGGAGTGTGAGCATTTCTGTATAGTGTTTTCAGAAGTTTAAGCATGTCCTAGTTAAATGCTGGAATACATATAAATTACTCTGTGTAGAAAACAGATCTAGAGTCTGCCTCCCCTTTTGGCAATATTTATCTAGCATTCTTTTTGAATAGTATACTTCACTGTAGGTTTGCAGGTGAACTTTGTAACTTCAGATCTTTTACAGACGAGGTTTTTTTTGAATTCTCAGAGATAATCCCTGAAAAAGGCTACTATTCTCTCTTTTTTATTATTATTTAATAATGTATAATTTAAAAACATATTTTTTCTTGATTTAATAATCTGGTCTCTCTATCTCACTGAGACAAATTCAAGTATTTAACTTCAGTTTTTCATAAACTGCCACACATAAAATATTAATCTCAAAGCAACAAAGTCATTACTATGAAGGTTACATACTGCTCCAGGAGGGTGATTGCTTATTGTAATTACAGCCTAATTGTTCAAAATTAAAAATATTACTGCTCTAATATTCTTGTTCAAGATCACAGTACAAAACTATTCTTATGAACAAAGAATCCTGTATTTGTCGTTTCACCCATTTTCATCCTTTGAGATTGGTTAATGGATGTTTTTCTCCAAGTGATGGGTGTGTGTGCTGAAGTAATTTCTTAAAACAACAGACTTATGGTGAAATAGATTGCATCGTATTGATTTGCATTATCTGAAGGTCTGACTTACTGTCTTCCCTATTTTTCTTTTTTTCCCCCCAAATATTTTGTGAGACTCTATTACAAGGATGTCCAAATTCTGTGAAATGAAACTGTTACTGAGAGAAAAGAAATATAGGAAGGGAAAATCCTAGTGAAGAGGTAGAGATGGATCAAGTAGTTCTGCTGCTGTTCATGATTTGCAAAATCCTTTTGTCTGTAATACCACTCAGTTTTCAGTTTGCCCTTCAAGTAAAAGCTCTACCCCAAATTTTCTTCAGGCAAAAAAGAATTAAGTCCGAATTTCCATGCAGGTAAAGTGAAAAGAAAAATTCATTGAGGGATGCCAAATAGTAACAGAGATTAAAAAAAAAATCTTTAAAGGAAAGAAAACATCCATGAAGAAAAAAAAAATATGGTCAAAGTGACACAAAATTGACAGTTTTGCTTTCTGAAAATAGAAGCTAAATTTCAGTTGGCTTCATATAGTTGCTTTAAAAAACAAATTGAAAATTCTAGAACACTTTTCCCTGTACTTGGATACATCATTATGAGCAAAAACACTTTTTAAGAGCAAGTCTTCTCAGCATCAGACTGTGCATAGTTGTGTTAAATAATAAATAAGTAGCAACACAAGGGAATTAGGACTACAGTAGAAATAGAATGAAAATAAACTAGTCTCTAGATAGTAAAGAAAACAGGAAAATACAAATGCATTTCAAGATTACGGATTTCCAGGCATTTACATCTACTAAAGAAAATATCATGTGATTAAATTAATATCCCATCTCAAAGTCCATTTTCATCTCATTACAGAAAATATTCCAAAACAAAGCTACATGTGAATGTCTTATACTTGCAAAAGTCAACAGTGGGCAACACAGAGAATCTACTAAGTTAACTTTTACAGATTGAATTTTAACATATTTATTTTAATATATATCTTGTTGAGGTGCGCTGACCCTGACTTCCTCAATTAGACAGAGAAGACAAAATATAGCAAAAGGTTCACAGCTCGAGATAAGGGCAGGCAGCCTCTCTGTTTTGGAGCCAGCTGGCCTTTAAACCATCAGATACAGAAGAAGCTTCTGGCAGCTTCTCACAGAAGTCACCCCTGTAGCCCCACTGCTACCGTTAAGAACACATCCAAAATATTTGCATGCACTCAGAAGATTTTTCCTTGCTGGGAAGAGTCACAGCTCTTTCCAATACATTGACAAAATCCTTTGGAAATTTTTGCTGCAGTTTATAAGCTGCAGACTTATGTTAGTATCACCAAAGTTATTACTCTCTTTAACCAAACCAAACTTAAAGAACATTTTTAGCTGTTTCCCATCAATTTGTTTTTAAATGTTCTAAGTTGCATTGAAATTTGCTAGTTTATTACTCATCAGAACTATCCTGTAACTAGTACCTTATATGATAGGAAGTAGATTCTCTACAGTAGTAAATCCACAATTTCTTGTAGATTGGATCAAAATTCATTAAAAGGATCACACAGAGAATCTCCAAGCAATTTGGACTTGACAAACAAAAAATCATAATATTGTGTGCTAAAAAAAGTATTTTCTCTTTGTCCCTAAATTAAGTATACTGTGTAGTTTAGAAATATCCAACATATTATGTTTACACATCCAAACAAAGAAATGGATATACCTGTAATCAAAAGTGAATGTGATCAGCAGCCTATCCAGGTAACTTGACTTCTTTTTCTGTATACCTGAATTTCTGTTAACTGTGGTCCTTGAACCCACAGAAGGGATTTCCTAGATTGGCATTTTTCTGTTGTATTGTGAGAGACTGGAAGGACTGCTAGCTGGAAACATTTCATGAACATGTGTATAGGGGAAAGGGGCAAATCTTGCTCTGGTGAGACAATGCCCTGCTAGGCACACCTTGCCCCCTTGGGCCTGTATTCCAGCCCCACAGTAGCCACAAATCCCTGGCGCATGGGAGGCAATGCTCCGCAAGTTCCCCTGGAGCTGCTATCCCAGGTCCTAAGTGGCCACCAGATCAGAAATCCCACCTGGGGGAGGGACCCAGGAAAACCAAAGTGTACTTAAGGCAGAGCACGAGGAAAGCATGTGTCTTGACCCTATTTCTTTGATTTTATATGAGCTAGAACACCAATGGAGGAGTGGTAGTTCTATTTGTTCTTTTCTCTCTTCTCTCTTTATCTCTTTCTCTTCATGTAATTCCTTCTTCTCAAAGTTTGAGTATCTTAATATCAGATAGGCTGGAGTTTGCTAAGCTGAGTGAGCTTAGAATATGCTAGGTTAATGTTTTGTGAAATGCTTTGTGTTGACTGAATGTTGCTTTAAACTTTTTCATAGTTCCCTGATTTTCTGAAGTTTACCAGTAAATTTTTTGTTGTTTTGACCTCTCGATAAATATCCTGTTGATATTCTTGTTGATATATTTAGTGCTTTTGGGTTAGGGTACAGAAAACAATCCTAAGCCTTTTTAAGAGACTCATCAAGTGAAATCTGGGGCCTTGCACTTATGTCACTCAATTATCTGTTCTAGGAACCATTAAAGGACCAATTGCATAATCTGAGCCTTTATTTTTAGTTAGCATTTTTATACATGTAAGATGACATTCGGAATATGCTATGAACTTTATAACTCACAAATTCTCTATCTTTCCTAAGAAACATCAGTCCTGAGTTAAAAAAAAAAAAAAAAAACAGCCAACCAAACAAAAAAACCAGAAACAAAACCAACAAACCCCAATAAAATAGAACACCACATTGCGTGACAAGAAAATTTGTGTTTACCATCAATCTCAATGCATTCTGTCCAAACTGAATCAGTCCTTTGAAACTTCAGATAAATTCCCTGGCTCACAACCATATCAGTATACTTATGAAAATACCTGTTCCAAATATCTCACACATTATCAGGTTTTCATTTAGTTCTTTTCCATGACCGGGTCCATATGCTTTAAATTAAAAGCTTCAACACTTTTCAAAATGTGTCTTGCCTGTATAACTTATGAATTTTGCCTGTTTCCGAATTTTCTTTTAGGCTCACAGATGAGGCAAATTTTTGGAATTTCTATACAAAATGTGGAATAGGGAAGCTATTTAGCCATTTTGTACTAATTTATTCAATTATTCATTGAACATATACATATATATATACATATATAT